>APFE030151372.1:4795-26964 GCA_000404065.3 Pinus taeda | reverse complement strand
GTCTTTATACCAACCTCATTTGAGCCTTAGGTGGTTTTGGCTGGAATTTAAAGCTAGCTTAGGAAGTCTATGATCTCCTATGTTATTGAGTTTGTGCTTGTACAACAGAAGCCTAGTCATAGCTAGGCTCTCGATAGGGGAAAGACCCACTTCCATAAGGAGAATATGATAGGGTGTGTTGCTTTTAATTTTGAGGTTATACGTTATAAAACGCTTCTAGATTTGCTCAATCTTTCTCCAGGATTCTCTAGAGATGCTACAACCCCAAACCTCACATCCATATAAGACAACCAGAGTGACTAAAGTTTCAAAGAGGAACTTCTTTCTATCCCACATTACGAGGTTTGATGTTTTACAATTATTTTCAGGACCAAAATAAGCTTTCCATCCCCCATTAATCATTTTCTCAATGATATAGTTCCAATTGAGCTTGTGATGAATATTAATTCCTAGGTACTTGTTATAAAACACTTCCTCCAAGTTACTATTGTCTTACATAAAATTAGCATAAATGTACTTCTTAGATTTGATAATCATAACTTTTGTTTTGTTAATAAATTTTGAACTTTAATATCCAAATCTCTTATAGATTAAGTTACTAATAGAAAAAAATTTATTAGATTAAATTGAAAAGTTCCTCTTAAAATGAAAAAACAATTTTATCATTTTTGAGTTTTAACTTTTCTTACATTAAACCATTTAAAACTTTCCTTATAATTTTTCATTAACTACTTTAATTGAAATATTTTATATTATTTAATTGAAATATTTGATTTTATTTACATGGAACATATGTTAGTTTCTGGTTGGTTTTTTAAGGTTGTTTTATTAGTATTCCATCATTATAATTGGTTTCTATTACTCTTGTGAAAGAACTAAGAAGTGATAGGTTGTGTGTTTGATTTGCATAGGTGCTTTGTCAATATAATGAATGATATATTCTTTTTCTTTGACGTATGTTATCAAAATGTTTAGCGATGAGTAATTTGATTAAGGTTTATAGAGTATTTAAAATAGTTTTATACAATTTGTGTAGGTCTAAAGGTTAGGAGCATGTGTTTCTTTTTAAGAGGTCACAGATTCAAAACTAGAGGGGGTAGAGTATGTATGTCTTTATAGACTTAACAATCAAATCATGTGTCTTAAAATTGGATAATAATAATAATTTAATTTTAAAAATTCATTGTTGTATTATTAAAGAAGTTTTCTTTCCAAGTTTGTTTTATTCATATAGATTGCATTAGTTTTTATTATTGGATTTTTACAAATTTTTTACTCTAACCTGTTTAAAAGAGTTTTTCAAACTTAACGGAAATTAATGATGCTTTTTTATATCATATTCTCACTTCAAACTAAGTTTTAAAAAATTAGACTCTTTTTTTGTTATAATCTTTCTAGCACTTATGAATTATGTTGATATTTATGAGTTTATTAAAAAGTTCATGGTTAGAAATCCAAGATACATTAATACAATTTGATTCTCACCCAGCATTTGCATAAACAAAGTTTATATTTTTGAGTAAAAATACTTTTGTATGTAAATTGAGGTGAAAATCCACAATGATGTTGTAGCCCTTAAATATATATTATTTGTAATTTTTTTGAAATTATGAATTTTACACCATTTTCTAATTTAATTTCAAGTTTTGTAAGTCTAAGATAGGACATAACTTGTGACATGGTACATGTAAGATAGGACATAACTTGTGACATGGTACATGTAAGATAGGACATAACTTGTGACATGGTACATGTATTTATGGAATATTAAAGAAACCCCTAATCTTATAAGATATAAATAAATATATTCCAAAATCTTTTGTTGAACCATCTCCTAATACATATTTTCAATTAAATTATTATTTTTATTAATACCTCTTTTATACCACTTAGATAACTTAATACATACAATTTCTTAATTTATTTTTTATAATTTTAAAATTATCTTTATCAATTATCATAATAAAAATCTCATGCTCAAAGGAGTTGAGCTCAAGCGATAGAGGCACATATTGTGTTTCTCGCTGTGAAGGGTTCTAATCTCTTGAGACATGCTCTACTTAGTAAAAATTGTGAAAAAATCATATAAATGAGTTCTACTGAGTATTCCCATAACCTTTTCATTAAAAAAAAATAATAATAAAAATCCCATGATCTAAAAATGCATCTTCAATAAAATAATTTTAAATTTACAAACTAAAAGAAATAAAAAGCATAAAGAAACTCTAAATTTTTTTATGTGACCACTTCGTGAAAAGTCCCATCTAAAAACTACTAAAAGGTGATTCTTCAATTAAAGGCATATTAGATGATGTATTAAGGGATTGATTTATGTGACCACTTCTTGAAAAGTCCCATCTATGATTTTTCAATTAGCATTTTTGGAGAAAGTTAAAGGCATATTAGGTGATGCATTAAGGAATATAATCCATGCTTATTATTTTATTAATTATCAATTTTAATTTTTTGAGATGAAATGTTTTGACTCAATATTAACGTTTTTTTAAGTTCGAAAATATATAGAGTTTCAACTATTTTTTAATGAGAATTTGGTGGGAATTTAATGTTTTAAGTTTTATCAAACTTTAATTTTCCAAACTAATATATGTTGCCACAGATTTTAACATTGTTTTTAGATTTGATCCAATGTGAAGCTCCAATATTGTCTAATTAAAAAATGCCTTAATAAAAAATAGGCTTTAATTAAGAGTGGTATGATCTATAAAAGGTCAAGATTAAAAAGTGTTTTGATCTAAAGAAAGGGCTTGACTACCATGTTTAAAAACCTCCTTATTTTCCATTTTCACTCCATGTTAACTTTTTCCTTAGATTATCATTTTTCGTTGGATCTTCATTTTTATTTTATCTCTATTTTTACTCCATGTAAATTTATTATTAATATTTATTATCAATAATTTATGGAAGGATTTTAAATGGATTTTGAATATCATGATGAATAATTAAGGGCACAAGATGAGTCATGAAAGGTGCAAAAGGAAGGAGGAGGAGTTGGTTGAGAGAGAAATATATATTCCAAATATCTATAATGTCTACCAATCCTCGCCATTGCAATATTCAATGTTACTCTGGTAAGTCTTTCTATCGGTTCGTTTACATCAATTGATGGATGTTGAAAAAATAGGGATCAATACCAAATAGAGATCAATTTTTAAGGATGAATATATTTTACTATCTTAACTCAAATTTAAAGCTAATTTTTTAATGAATATGTACCTATCTCATTGGCTTTGGTCTCACCCTTGATGCTCTTTGGTGTGATTTTTTTAGAACTGAATTGCTAATTATTTTGATCCAAATCCCCAAACCTATTCCCATTCATTGACACTTCATTTATGCTCCTTTTTCACAATGTCATGCCATCATGGAAAACTGAGTTTCCCTACTACCAACTTATTTTTCTCTCTTTCCTAAGAGCATATGTGAGGTTACTTCTTTACCTGGATTAAAGCAAAGTTACATGTCTTAATGTGAATTTATAGAATAGGGTATCAATCAATCATGAGCCTAGATTATACCTTTATCTCTCTAGTTTATGCCTAGATTATACCTTTATCTCTCTAGTTTATGTATTGGTAAAAGAGGGGCAGTTCTGCCCTAATCTAGAAGTAGGCCATGGTCCCAAGTTATGCTTATCCCAACTCTCGACCTATACCTATGTCTTAAGTGTGAAAATCAACCAATAATCCCTCCTACCACACTTACGTTCTATCGTCATTTTATACTTTGGTCATATTACCATAATCAGTATAATCAATATGCTTATTTGATCCTACATCATAACAACCATTAGACTAGTTGTGATTCTAAGTCTAACCCATCCTGTTCATTTTTGGGCAACCTACTTCATAGTTTCCTTTTTAATTTTAAACCCCTCTATGAGTTTCGATCCATCACTTTCATCATCTTCTTTTTCTCTAGAAACTAGGGCTTATAACCTTTCCCATTATCAAACAAACTGACTTTCAATTAAATTACTTGACCTTTGGTTATTTTAGATTTTGATAGATTATATTTCTTAAAATTCTATTTGCTCAACTTTGGCGGATTAATTTTTATTTTTTAATTTAAAACATACGAAATATATAAAATATTTATGGTTGGTTATATATAGATTTGATATTCGTTGTTACGCTGGCCTTAAAATTAACACTTTTGATTTAAAAAATTAAATATATAAATATTAAATTTTAATTTAAAAAATCTCAAATATCAAATTTTTATTAAAACTATCACGATAATTCATATTTATTAATTAAATATAAAGTTAAACATGTAGGGCTCATGTAAAATGTAAATCTTGATATTTAATGTTTTAATTTCTGATGAATCAAGTTACAAATAAAAAAAAATAACCTTTATTATCATATTAAATTGAAAAGTTCTTTCAAAATAAAAAACAATTTCATCATTTTTTGAGTTTTAACTATTCTTAAGTTCAACCATTTAAGACCTGCCTATCAATTTTCATTAATTTGTTTTAATTAGAATATTTTTACGGTTTTATTTGATTTATATTGATTATATATTAGTTTCTCTTTGGTTTGTTTGGTTGTTTTATTTAATTTTCATAGTTTAGGGTTGTATTATTAAAGAGGTTTGATTTTTAAGTTTGTTTTATTTATATGGATTATAATGTTATGAGTTTTAGTTTTTATTATTGTGTTTAAAAAAAAAAAAAAGAATTCTAACCTGTTTAAAACAGATTTGTAAATTTAATGGAAGTTAATGATATTTTTTATATTAATATGTTATTTAAATTAAATTTTAAAAAAATTAACTCGTTTTTTATAATCTATGAGTTTTAGTTTTTATTATTTTTTTTTAAAAGAATTAAAACGTGTTTAAAACAGATTTGTAAATTTAATGGAACTTAATGATATTTTTTTATATCATATGCTTACTTAAAACTAAGTTTTAAAAAGTTTAACAAGTTTTTTGGTTATAATCTTTCAAGCACTTATGAATTATTTTGATGAATTATTTTGATGTTTATGAGTTTATTAAAAAAATCACAGTGAGACATTCAAGATACATCAATAGAGTTTGATTCTTGCAAAACATTTTTATAAACAAAATTTAGATTTTTGAATAAAAATAAGTTTGAATGTAATTTGAGGTGAAAGGCCACAATGATGTTGTGGCAATTAGAATATAATATTTGTAACTTTTTTGAAATTGTGAATTTTATAGAACTTTTTAATTTAAATTCAACATTTATAAGTTTAGATATAACAAAACTTGTGACATAACACACATGTATTTATGGAATATTAAAGAAACCCCTAATTTTATTAGATATAAATAAATATCTCCCAAAATATTTTGTTGAACCATCTCCTAATACCTCTTTTCAATTAAATTATTATTTTTATTAACACTTCTTTTATATCTCTTAGATAGCTTAATACATACAATTTATTAATTTAATTTTATATAATTTCAAAATTATCTTTATCAATTATCATAATAAAGTCAAACATAATAAAAATCCCATGGTCGAAGGAGTTGAGCTCAAGCGAACAGGCACATATTTTGTTTTTAGCCGTAGCGCGTTTAAATTTCCCGAAACATGATCTACTTCGTGAAAATTATGAAAAATGTGGTTTAAATGAGTTCTACTGTGTAGTCCCATAATTATTCCATTGAAAAAATAACAATAATAAAAATCTCATGATCTAAAACCGCATCTTCAATAAAATAGTTTGAAATTCACAAACTAAAAGAAATAAAAAATATAAACAAACTCTAAATTTTTTTATGTGACCACTTATTGAAAAGCCCCCTCTACAAACTACTAAAAGGTGATTCTTCAATTAATTATGATTTTTGGACAAAGTTAAAGGTATATATTAAGTGATGTATTATGGGATATCATCCATGCTTATTATTTTATTCATTTTAATTTTTATTTTTTTTTGAGATGGAAGGTTTCGACTCAATAGTGATGTTCTTTTGTTTGAAGCTCAAAAATATATAGAGTTTCAACTATTTTTTTAATGAGAAGTTGGTGGGAATTTAATGTTTTAGGTTTTGTCAAATCTTGATTTTGAAACTAATATATGTCAGATCCTAACACTTTTTTAAGTTTTGATCCAATGCGAAGTTTCAATATTGTCTAATTAAAAAAATGTCTCAATAAAAAATAGGTTTTAATTAAGAGTGGTCTAATCTAGAAAAGGTCTAGATTAAAAAGTGTTTTGATCGAAAGAAAGGATATGACTACCATTTTTGAAAAACCCTTATCTTCCATTCTTGCCCCATGTTAGGTTTTTCGTCGGTTATCATTTTTTGTTGGATCTTCATTTTTGCTTGATATCACAAGATGAGTTGTGAATGGTGTGAAAGGGAGGAGGAGGAGTTGGTTGAGAGAGCAATACATCTTCCACGTATCTACAATGTTTACCAATCCCCACCACTGCAATATTCATTGTTACTCTAGCAATTCTTTTCATCAGTTCATTTACATCATTTGATGGATTTTGAACAAATAGGGACCAATACCAAATAGAGATCGATTTTGAAGGATGAATCTATTTTACTATTTTAACTTAATTTAAAGAAAAATGAAGTTTCATGAATATGTACCTATCAATTGGCTTTGGTATCACCCTTGATTCTCTTTGGTGTGATATTTTTAGAACTCAATTGCTAATTATTTTGATGCAAATCCCTAATCCTACTCCAATTCATTGGCACTTCATTTATTCTCCTTTTGCACAATGCCATCCCATCACGGAAAACTAAGTTTCCCTAATACCGACTTGTTTTTCTCTTTTGCGTAAGAGCATGTGTGAGGTTACTTTTTTGCATGGCTTACTGCAAAGTTACATGTCTTGATGGGAATTTATAGAATAGGGTATTAAACAATCATGAGCCTAGCTTATACCTTTATCTCTCTAGTTTTTGTATTGGTAGAAGAGGGGGAGTTCCACCCTCGTCTAAAAGTAGGCCATGGTCCCCAAGCTATGCTTGTCCTAGGTCCTGACCTATGCATGTGTCTTATGTGTGAAAATCAACCAATAGTCCATCCTTACGTTCTATGGCCCTTTTTCACTTTGGTCATATTACCATAACGAGTATGCTTCTTTGATCCCACGACATAGCAACCACTAGATTGGTTGTGACTCTAACTCTAACCCATCATGTTCAGTTTTTCATTAATAATAATAATAATAATAATAATAAGTTTATTATTATTATTATTATTATTGATTAATTATGAATGAATGAATTTATTATTAATAATGAATAACTTATTATTAATATTTATTAATTTGTAATGTTTTAAATTTAATTAACAATACAAATAATAATAATTAATTAATAATAATATTAATTATAATAATAATCATAATTTTACGTCTTTGGCATATATCAACCACATTTACTTATATAATTGTGTTAATTTATTTCTTTCAAAAACTCTGAAAATGATCAAATATAATAATAATGACATTCATCATTGGGAGATAATTAAAATTTTAATACTTAATTACAAATTATATTGCAAATATATAGGGAATCCAAAAGAATAACACCTACGTTGGATGGGATTTACAAACTTGACCTCATTCATGTGTCCTTAGACTTTAAAGGATATAAGGTGGCATGAGCTTTAACCATCATGTGCTTCACTCACCATAATGTAAATATTGTACAAGCCCAAATAAACTCCACAATGAAAGAACACAACGAAAGAGCACAAGGAAAGAGCGTCATATTAATGATAAAATTACTTATTTATACATGTGAAATCTAGGTACGAGATAGTTGTGTCTCGATAACTTATTAACTGTAAAATGAAATGTAAAACTAATTACATAATATACAATATACAATAACTATCTCGAAGGATTATTTAACAGTCCCCCCTTAATCCGAAGGTACATCTGGCATGCTGAGTAAAATTCTTAATTTTTCAAACTTTTCACGTCCCAGTGGCTTTGTAAATATGTCTGTGATCTGCTCTGAAGTAGGAAAATGTGTCAGATGAATAACTTTGGCCTCTACAAAATGTCGAATCAAGTGATATTTGGTGTTAATATGCTTGCTTCGATCATGAAACTTGGGATTCTTGGCCAACTGAATTGCAGAAGAGTTATCGACAAGTAGTGGAGTTGAAGCCTTTTGTTTCTCCTGCAAGTCTTCAAGTATTTTGCAAAGCCAAATGATTTCTTTTGTTGCTTGAGCTGCTATAACATATTCAGCTTCCATGGTAGAATCAGTAGGAACAAATTGCTTGCGTGATCTCCAACCGATGGCTGCTAATCCAAGACTCATCAAATAACTAGAATTAGAGACTCCATTCTCCTTGCCTCCATCAAAATTTGAATCTGAATAGCCAGTGAGATTGTTAGGTCCCTATACTACTAGCGTAACCACTTATTGTTATTAGTACAACCCCCTTATTATATTGTTGTGCCCGTGTGGTCCCAATATTGTTATTATTGTGCCCCATAGAAGCCCACTATTATTAATATTGTGCCATTACATTATTATTGTTATGTCGACTCTAATTATATTATGACCCCTTAGACTCCTATATATAGAAAGGAGGTCTTGTCATTTGTATCATCAAAGAATTGTTCATTTGTGTAATGTAAAGGAGGTTTCCCCCTCGAAGATGCTTATTTCTAAGGCGTCGATCTATATTTTCTATCTTTTTGTGAGCTGGTTTTATAACATTTGGTATTAAAGCTTTGGATTCTAGGGTTTGACTACCACAAACAGGTCATCGTGGAATTTTCGCTATAACTTTTTTTATACGACGTTTCAAAAGCTAAAAAAAACCCATTTGAGACGAAATCGCGTTGAACCTCGCATCCGAATTTCAGATCTTGTCTTGCTATATTTTAGGATGTGTGATCTGAGGAAGTTATTGTTTTTGCAAGCTCCAAAATTTCATCTAAAATAGGTCATTGTGAAAGTTTCACTATAACTTGTTCGCTACGAAGTTTCAGAACCTAAATAAAAAAACCCATTTGAGAAGAACTCAGTCTGAACCACAGGTTTGAATTGCAGGTCTTCTCTCATTATATTTTAGGATATATTATCTAAGGAATTTAGGGTTTTTGTAGACTCCCGATTTACATCCTAAACATGTGACCTTAGGAAAATCATCATAACTTTCTCTCTGAGTATCAGATTGAAATTTCGTAAGAAGTTACAGAAAGAGGATGGACAATATTTTGTTTTGGTATAATTTTGAGAACCTAAGGTTGAAATAGTGACATGTGGAACGTCGTGAAAGTTCACTCTACAGAAATAGTCTATAATTAGGTCATCGCGGGAGATTGGGAATAAATCTTGCTTCAAGAATCAATTGCGATGAGACTTGTGGAGTTAGAAATAGGACTCAGAGGGCTATTATAGAATGAAATTTTAGAACTTAAAGATCCTAAAGTACAGAGTTACAATCATTTCAATATCGAGCTCCTAAAATCAAGAAAAAATGAGGTGAGGAAGTTTGATGGCAAGGATCCGGTAAATTGGATACTACATATGGAGAAATATTGTGATCTGCATGGTGTACCACTCTCACAAAAGGTATGTATTGCATCTAATTATTTAGAACTAAATCAATTTTTATGGTATAAAGGGCTTTGTTCTCATAAACCACTTGTCATGTGGTCAATTTTCATGGAGAAAATGATAGCACATTATGAAGATACAAAGAGAAACACCTTCTTTAGCTAATTGATAAATATCAAACAAATGGGTTCAATGGCAAAGCACATTGAGGACTTCCAAAAATTGAATATAAGGGTAAATGATATTCCAGAGAAGAAAATGGTTGATGTCTTCAAAGGGAATTTAAAGGATAACATTCAACATGAGCTTCGTCTTTGGGAACCTGATTCATTGGAGAAGGCATTCAAGTTGGACAGAAAAATTGAAAATGAAATTATGGAAACAAGGAATCCCACCACTCATGACTATAATTATGGGAGTGTTTTTTCTCCTAGCCTTCCAGAACCTACAAGGTTTACACCACAACAATCGGAAGAAAAAAGAGAAAAAGGGCTTTGTTACAATTGTGATATCAAATACACTAAAGGTCATAAGTGTGTTGAGAATAAATTATTTTACATAGATTATGAAGATGAGAAAGAAAAACATAAAGAAACATCAAAAGAAGAGGATATATATCAGGAACCCACCCAAGAGAAAGAAGAGATGAATCCGACCATATCTTGTAAAGCATTGGAAAGAATTACTACTCCTCAAACTCTCAAGGTAGAAGGACATATCAAGAAGAAAAAGGTTCAAGAAGTGAAATATCACATCGAGAAAGAAGAAATGAATCTGACCATATCTTGTAATGAATTGGCCGGAATTACCACTCCTCAAACTATCATAGAAGGGCATATCAAGAAGAAAAAATGTTCAAGAAGTGAAAGATCACATCCAGCATCAAGAAATGAATCTGACCATATCTTGTAATGCATTGGAAGAAATTACCACTCCTCAAACTATCAAAATACAAGGACTTATCAAGAAGAAAAAGGTAATAGTGTTGATTGATTCGGGCAGTACCCATGATTTTCTTCCTTGTATGATAGCTAAGGAATTGAATTTTTTCCTATATCCAACACGAGAGTGTCAAGTGATGGTTGCAAGTGGAGGAACCATAAATTGCTCTGGAAAGTGCCATAATATAAAGCTATCCATGGGATAATATGTATTGAATAGCCCAATTCTTTCCATTCCAATGGGTGGTGTTGATGTTTTACTAGGAGTCCAATGGCTACAATGTTTGGGTATGATAGCTTTTAATTTTCAAGAACTTTTCTTGAATATTTTTTGGGAAGGAAAGGAATTTGAATTGAGGGATATCAAAGGGGAATTGGGAAAGATAATCAACTCTAACAACATGAAAAAGCTTCTAAATAAAGAACAACAGGGCTTAATTTCACAATTATGTTCACTAGAGGATCCCACATCGAAATCATGTATTTCTCCAGATCTCCAAAACGTTTTGAACAATCATTCCAAGGTGTTTGAGACTCCTAAAGGCCTCCCACCTATTCGTGATCATGATCATGCTATTCATTTGATTCCAGGAAGTGTTCCTCCAAACATTAGGCCTTACATATATCCATATGCCCAAAGGAGTGGGAACTCATTCAAAAGTTGCGGAAGATCCTAGTTCAAACAGTATTACGAGAACTTGACAAGGAAGGAAAAATCATATTGGAACCTGAAGCAGTCACAGAACCAAGAAATTGACAGCTATGAAATAGATCAATTTCAAAGTATATCATCAAGTGGAAGAACTTACCTGCTGAAGCTTCCACATGGGAGGACAAGAATTTATACAGAAGCATCAAGAACTACTCAAGCGTTGAGGACAACACTTTTTTATGGACAGGGGCATGTTAGGTCCCTATACTAATAGTGTAACCCCTTATTGTTATTAGTACAACCCCCTTATTATATTGTCGTGCCCGTGTAGTCCCAATATTGTTATTGTTGTGCCCCATAGAAGCCCGCTATTGTTATTATTGTGCCCTTACATTATTATTGTTATGTCGGCTTTGATTATATTATGACCCCTTAGACTCCTATATATAGAAATGAGGTCTTGTCATTTTTATCATCCAAGAATTGTTCATTTATGTAATGTAAAGGAGGTTTTCCCCTCGAAGAGGCTTATTTCTAAGGCATTGATCTATATTTTCTATCTTTTTGTGAGTTGGTTTTATAACAGAGATGGAAATTCGCAACTTTGGAATATTTGATGCCATACATTCGAGTGCCTTTCAAACACATGAGCACTCACTTTGCTTCATTCCAATGACCTTCACATGGCTCATGCATGAACCTGGAAAGTATCCCTATAACAAAAGCTATGTCAGGTTGAGTAGTAGTTAGAAAATTTAAACACCCAACAAGTTGCCTGTACTTTGTTGGATCTTCAAACATACTTCCTTCAATGGAATTAAGCTTCAAATTCTGCTCCATAGGTTTAGCGACAGGATTACAATCCTACATCCCAAATTTGTTCAATAGTGGTCCAATATACTTTTTCTAAGAAATGAAAATATATTTGGGTTTCTGGTCAACTTCAATCCTTAAATAATAATGTAATGAACCCAAATATATCATGTCAAACTTTAAATAATTCGCTTTTAATGGACATTATAAAGTCATCATTGTTTCCAGTGATCATCAAATCATCTACATACACAACCAAATATACAATTAACTTTCCAATTTTACTAACAAAAAGAGCTGCATAATCCAGTTCAAATAACTTATAATTCAAATTGAGAAGGTGTCTAGTTAACTTTTCATACCATGCATGAGATGCTTATTTCAGTCCATACAAAGCCTTAACCAATTTTCATACATTTTCCTCTTTGCCTTTAACAAAAAAACCTTCAGGCTGAAACATATAAACATCCTGCTTCAAATCGCCATTCAAAAAAGTTGTTTTAACATCCATATGGTGTATCTTCCAGCTATTCTGAGCTACAAGAGAAAACAGAGTTCTAATTGTGTCCCATTTTGTTGTAGGAGAAAATGTCTTTGTGTAGTCAACGACTTCCTTCTGAGCGTAGCCTTTTGCTACAAGTCTTGCCTTGTATTTATCAAGATAGCCATATGCTTTGTATTTGATCTTATACACCCATTTACAACGAGTTTGACACTTACAGGAGGATCCACTAACCTCCAAGTTCCATTCTTAATAAGTGCATCATATTTCTTCTGCATTATATCCTTCCATTCATCACAATTAGCAGCTTCTTCAAAACAATTAGGTTCACTAATTGTACAATGATTGAATTCACAGTCATGAGAAACATTACTTGAATCACCTTTAGAAGACATTCTTGTTTCAAAATCATCATACTTGCTTGGAACTTTTCGAGCACGTGTAGATCTTCATAAAGGTTGTTGAAGTGGTTGTGATGGTTGCTCAACTTGAAAAATAGGCTCAAGGACAGGCTCGTCAAGGGCAATTTCTGGTCTTGCAGAAACATTAATATCATCCAAATTTTCTTCAGCAATAACATTCTCATGAGTCAAAGATGGAAGAACCACAGACTGATCTTGAATGGGAATCCCCCCTTGAGTGTGTGGAACAACATTATCAGATTCAAAATAGAACTTCTTAGATGCAAATTTCTCCAAATGAGCAAGTTTCTTATCAACAATGGCGTTTATTTGATTCAAGGAAAATAACATCTCTGGAAAGAATGAACTTCTTGTTTTCCTCATCATACAATCTATAAGCTTTGGAAGTAGTATAATATCCCAAGAAAATACATTTGTGACTCCTAGCACCCAACTTGTTGCGTTGATGTTTAGGAATTAATGCATAGCATAGAGAACCAAAGACTCTAAAATGTTGAACAACAGGAAGACGATTATACCAAATTTCATAAGGAGATTTATTTTTGATGACATAAAAAGGACAACGATTGCAAATATAAGCTACACAAAGCACTGCTTCTCCCCAAAACATCAACTTAACATTCTTAAAGAACATCATAGATCTAACTATATTAAGAAAAGTTCTATTCATGTGTTCTACAAAGCCATTCTGTTGTGGATTATAAACTATGGTAATCTGATGTTTGATTCCATTGTCCTTCAAATATTGTTCAAAAACATGAGAAATGTACTCGCCACCATTATCATTTATGAGAATGCCTATATTATGTTGAATTTCATTTTTAATCATCAAGTGAAAATTTTTAAAAACATCAAACACTTGTAACTTATTCTTCAACAAATATACCCAACAAATTCTCGAGTAGTCATCAATAAATGGCAGCACATATTTATTTTCATTTGTAGTTGCAATAGGCATAGGTCCACATAAATCTGAATGTATGAGACATATTTTTCGTGAAGATCTAAAAGAAGAACTATGAAAAGGTTGCTTACAATGCTTTCCTATAATACAATCATCACAAGGTGTAATATTTCTTGGAATTGTCAGAAGACATTTAATACCTTAATTTTTCATAATTTTGATGCTATCATAATTGATGTGACCAAATAAAGCATGCCACAACAAGCTGGGAGACAGGATATCACTTTGTTGTGCTAAAAGAACAAAACTTTCACGAGAATTAGTAGATGAAGTACCATTTAATTTTAAAAGTGTACGTTCTTCCACACCGGTCATAACAACTACATGATCAGATTCTCTTGTTATCTCAATGATGCCATCAACTATATGAATAGAATGCCCTTTCTTTCTAATATGGATAAGAGACATCAAATTTCATTGAAACTGTGGAATATGAAGTACATCCTGTAGAACATAATCTGCAAAATTCGGTATCTTCAAACAAATAAGCCCAATTCCAGATGGTTTAATTTGAGACTTATCAGCAAAGTAAATAACACCATCAATATCGTCACTGAAAGTTAACAAAAAAAAAAAACTCGCCTAAATGTCATGTGACAAGTGGCTCCTGAATCCAAAATTCAAGTATCTCACCATGAAGAAAATGCAGTGTTGAAAAAATCGTTCATATTAAAATTATAGTGAACAACAATGTAATGTGCATACTCTGATGATTTTGCCTTGTTTTGTGGTGGTTGATCTTTCTTTTCATTTAATTTTTCTCTCCTTTCACTGACTTTCTCCCAAGGGATTTTACAGTTAGTAGAAGTATGACCAATTTTACCACATTTAAAACATTGTATAGATGGTCTATCATTAAAATTCCTTTGTTGTCTATCATTTTGTTGTCTATCTCCTTGATTATCTTTTCCCCCCCTGCCTCTATAATTTCTTCTACCACGACTTTTGCTACTTTTATCACCAATAAAAGTTTCAACATGAGACTTATGATCGTTTTGTGCAAGGCACAAAGTTTCTACATTAGAGTTAGGTGGAGCCTCTTTTTTCCCAAAGGCTTTTCTCTCTCAGTTATTTTGCTTACTAGTTTATCAAATGTAATGTCTTTTCGCTGCCCACTAGATGGGAGAGTTTCCAAATAGTTTGAATAGACAGGGTGAAGGACTTTTATAAGTTGTAAATCTACTTTAATTCCATTGGCTTCTATATCATGAAAAATGGCTTTTATTTCAGAGGCACTCTTCAAAGGATCATTATCCTTCATATCCAAATTAAACAACTTTAACAATAACTGAATAATTTCGAGTACTGAGTGTGAATCATACAATTCTTTCAACTTCTTTAGTGCTTCGAATGCAGTACCACAAGAAACGATATATCTGCTTACCTCTTATGTCACTGATGCAGTTATTAATGCATATACCTTGTTGTCTTTTGTCTCCCAAATTGCATGTTGCTTCTCATTATCAGGCGGCTTTGGTGCAATTTCTTTCCATCATTATCCTTCTTGCCTTGACAAACTTCCCACAAATCATTAAAAACAAGGGCACTTTTAAGATTTCTAAACCTCTTTGTAATTTTCCTTTCCATTAAAAAGAACTCCAACTATGGAAATTATTGAAGTCATAATTGTTATGTAGCCAAATATTCTTCAAATCCTTTCAAATTCAAAATATATGCAATACTTCTGAAAACATATAAATTTGTTTCTCCTCTTGTTTTAACAAAGTTGGCTTTGTGATTTAGTGGTAAGTTTCAAAAATAGCCTAGTAAAGAGCTAGTTTCAATTCTTATTAGCCTCCAAAAATAAATTTTATTTTACCAACCAATGGACTCTTAAAAAAATATGTATTCCGAATCACCAGAAAATTGATCACTCTTCAATTAAAAATTTAATTCAAACCAACATACGTCAACTTTGTACTCTTCAATTACAAATTTAATTCAAACCAACATACGTCAACTTTGTATCCTTTTCAGTAAAAGAATTTGTATCTTATTATCCTTCATAAATTTTACTATCATTAAACTCATGTTTACTGTGGTAAATGAAAATATTGTGATTAAACACTTGTTTACTATCGTAAATGTAAATACTAAAAAAAAATTATGCCACTCAATTTCTCTAATCGTCTGCCAATATGATTGAAAGAAACTTACAGAGAGTTAATAGTTTGGGCATCCCACTGCATTGCTCCACTGGATGAGTCAATAGTTTGGGCATCTCACTGCATTGTTCCACTGGATTAACCTTTTGCGGTCCTCTATCTTCATAGTCTTCATGCTTCGCAACTCTTTTATGCCATAGACTTTAAATATATGGAGTTTAGAAACAAATCAACCAGAGCTTTGATACCACTGTACAAGCCCAAATAAACTCCACAATGAAAAAACACAATGAAAGAGCACAAAGAAAGAGTGTCATATTAATGATAAGATTACTTATTTATACATGTGAAATCTAGATACAAAACAATTATCTCTGATAACTTATTAACCATAAAAACAAAATGTAAAACTAATTACATATTATACAATATATAATAACAATCACGTAAAATTAATTAACAAATATTCTTTAATAAAAATAATGAAAGACGTATCAATTCAAAATTCAATGCTTCATTGACATAGCAATTGGTCAACCATGCAATGTTTGGGCTAACACAAACTATTGAATATACCAAACATTCGGTTGCATTGTCATAAGTACTGGATTCACTTCTTTTACTTTTTTAACCCTTTTGGTTAACTGCTATGACCACATTTTCAAATAGTTTTCTTTTTACTAAAGGTTAAACGATATTGAATTCCTCAACATCAAATATCTCGAATCTTAATTTTATTCCTAATCAATATAGAATTTTGACTCAAGTTAAATTATTGCACCATCTCGAATCTCAATTTTATTCCTAGTCAATATAGAATTTTGACTTATGTTAAATTATTCCTATCTTAATTTTATTCCTAATCAATATAGAATTTTGACTCATGTTAAATTATTCTACCATCTCGAATCTTAATTTTATTGCTAGTTAATATAAAATTTTGACTTATGTTAAATTATTCCTATCCTAAGCAAACTATGGAGGTTGAGCATGGGTCTTCTACATATTTAAATCATTGTTAATGGATATGAAAATTGAAATATGTTAAATCATTATTGTGATACTAGGAAAAAACAATAAATACATATGACAATCAACCACCAGTCACCTCCAAGCCCCGTTTTCCGTTTTCCGTTTTCCTCGGAGGGAGGGGTGGATTAAAGTGAAATTTAAAACAAGTTGCAACGATGTTGCATTTGTGTGAAGCAATAGTGAGTAATTTTGCACGGTTATGGAGGAGAATAATCGAGGCCAACTTATCCAACAACTATAATATTCTATGTATAATACATTTCCTACCCTTCTATTTGGGCTCAATTTTCTAATAATGATTGGTCACTCACGACGAAGATTTCTTGCCCTTCATTTTGGGTTCAATTTACTAATACTAGTTGATCACTTTGACAAAGGAATGGTTTTTCACATATTGAAGTTTTGATTAACATATGAGTTTTGAATAGAAATTAAGTTATATAAAATTAAAACTTAATATTTATGATTTTTTAAATATTTCTAAAATTATATTTGTAAAAGTTTTAACCTCTTATAAAATAAATAAAAATCAAGAAGATAATAAAATTAATTAGTTTATAACTTTGAAAAGTATAATAAGATAATGAATACCTAGTAACACTTCATTAAGTTTGGTTTGGAAGATTTGATGGATTACATGTTTGAATGTCTTTGGCTATCTTTTTCATATTTAGTATGTCTTCTTCCATTATTAGAAGTTGAAAAGAGGATTTTTGGGAATCCAAGGTTTCTTTTGTCTTGTTTAAGTGTTCTTTTTCACTGGTTTATCATTTTGAAACTCCAACTTAGATACTAAAATTTATCTTAAATTTAACATTTAACAATGTTTGCCAAGTTAGAAATTCCCATAATTTGGCTCCTTTATCTTAACCGCTTGTGTTACAAGGGCTTTGGTGAGTTAGAATAGCTCAATTGTTCTCAATGCCTTCGAGTCCTTGGTTTTGGAGAAACCATAGCCAAAAAACAAGACTTGGTAAGCTTGTTCAGTTTACTCTTTAAAGATCCACTTTCTCTTTTCGAGAACAATAGATCCGCTTTCTTTGTCATTTGAAATATTTGTATTGTATATTTAACCATTTTTCCTACTCTCATTAACCACATGAAAGAATAACTTATATAATTTTTAAATTGTATAGATTCTATTGGATTAATTCAATATATTATCATTTAAGAATAACATGATCAAATAATATATGTTTTATTTTATTTTATTCAACACATAAATAATGTGCACTAAATTAATAACATGTAGTATATTTTCTTAATTGCTCTTCAACATAACAACATGGATGCACTTTTTGTAAGGGAATTAAAATAAACACAATAATATTAGCAAAAACAATAATAATATGGATGCACTTTTTTTTGTTTTGTTGAAATAGCAACAAGAAATGCTAAAAATAGCATTTCAGGATATACTCCAACTCTATTGGAAATAGCAAAAAAATAGAAATGCTAAAAATAGCATTGCTATAAATAGCATTTTGAGATATATTCCAATTTTAATTTGTACTTGAATTAAAATTCGAATTTAGTCTCACTCGTTGTTTGAAAAATAATTAATTAATTAATCTTGAGTTAATTAGTTGGTGAAAATCAAACATGAAGTCTTTGTGAAGACATGCAACAGTTATCCCTTTGATTGAGGAAGTTGTCCCTTAATTAAGGAGATAAGGATGAGTTGTACTTGAGTTGTAATAGTTAGCTTAGTTAACTGAGTTAAGTCCAGTTAAATTAGTTCCAAACAGTTTGTGGAACTAATTGTGAGTTCAGTCAATTAATGCATACATGCATGCAACTAGTGTTCTCCAGATAACTGAATATTCTCTCATAAATAACTCATGCATGTCAATTCAGACAAAGACCCAGTTGAGATTAACGGAAGGGACAATGTACTATTAGTTGGAGGATTTTTCCTATAAAGGAAACTCATCCATGCAGAAGGAATTAACTCCTTCAGGATTGCACAATTATTTCAGAGGTCAGAGTAGTGCGTGAGGTGAGAATCACATAGGATGTAGCTGGAGGACCCAGGAGAAACTGCGCAAGGAAATAGGAGGCTTGGAGGACTAAAGTGAGGCATGTGTGTTGTTTATTCTGTCTATGAGTAGTAGTGAGGGATTGTACTGAGAGTTGGATAGCTTGTGAGCTAAAGCTTTGTGTAATCCTGAGATATTTCCACTTGTATGATAATATAGATAGCAGGGTTTTTAGTTGAGGCTTTCCTCAGAGTATTCTTTTGTGCTTCATGTGTGATTGAATCTTCTTCTATATTATATGTGTTCTATTTGATCTTGCTCAGAATCGATTAAGCTTCCGCAAGTTTGATAGTAGAAGTAGATTGAGTATTTTGCTTTAGTACATTGCATAATCAATTTAATCTACAGTGAGAATTTCTACACGGTATCAAAGCTAGCTGATCCATAGAGAAATTTATACATAGTATCAGAGCAAAGGTGATCAAAGCGGAGAACAATATACAAAGAAGGGAGAAGTTCGAAGTTTTGAAGTTCTTGATTGTAGGTGCAAAATCAATTTCTTATGACATCTCAAAGTTCACCAATGGTGTTCAATGGCTTGAGACTTGAGTATGCCCTGGATGGTATCTTGAATTACATAACCTGGAAGGATCACATGGAAGCGGTATTAGAGGACAACGGTTTGAAGGACTTCATTGATCAAGAATTCCCCAAGCTAGCAGCAGCTAATGCCCAAGAATTGGTGGAATGGAAGAAATGTGTGGTGAGAGCAAGGAGGATTCTTTTGGAGGGACTTCGAGACCATATTGTCTTGAGTCTCCATGGGAAGGAGACTTTGTTTTCAATGTGGAAGACATTGAAGGATCTATATCAGAACAACATCGACCAGAGGAAGCTGGCGTTGAAGGACAAGCTTCGGAAAATCAAGTGTGGAAAGGGCAACACGATCTCTACATATCTGAACAAGCTCACCATCTGCAGAGATGAGCTTGGAAGTGTAGGAATCACGACAACCGATGATGACATGGTGAGTCTTGCTCTCCTCAGTCTTCTTAAGAGCTAGCATAGCTACCAGGACTCAGTGAATGGAAGAGAGAAATTGCCAGATTAGGAATGATTGTGGCCGGATCTGATGCAGGAGGAGATCAAGAGGAGCACCAGAGATGGTTCTTCATCTAAGGAGGATGAAGAAAATCTAGCCTTAGCTAGTAAGGCAAGGAAAGGGAAGGAGAATGATTCTCATTCCAACTCAAGTTCTTCCCATGGTGGGAAGAAGATTGACAAATCTAAAGTGAGATGCTTTAATTGTCATGAGGTGGGCCATTATGCAATTAATTGGCCATTGAAGAAATCCAAGAAGGGATCCTCGGAAGGATCTAAAGGTGAGGCATTGGCCTCTCAGTTCGAATTGGATTTTATCCTCATCGCATGCATGGTTTCATCGATGATGGGTTGTGGTTGGTTTCTAGACAGTGGAGCCTCATTCCACATGATCAACGATAAGAGTTTGTTCAATACCTTGGAAGAGAAAGACCTGCAGATGTGCATAGAGATGGGTAATAATGAAAAGTATAGTGTTTCAGGAGTAGGCACAGTTGCTTTTCAGAGGGAGCATGGAGCTCCCATTACCTTGATATATGTGAAGTATGTGCCTGGACTGAAGAAGAACTTGGTATCGATTGTGATTTTGGAGGGCAAAGGCTACAATGTTGTCTTCAGTAAGGGAAAGGTTTTCCTTAGACACATCACCACGAGACAGGTGAAGCAGATCGATTCACGAGTCAAGAACCTGCATGCTCTTGAGGTTCAATATGCATGCAAGGCCTTGAGGAGCAAGGCAACTGTTAGAGACTTGGTGGTTGAGAGGGAGAGTACATTATCTCTCAACATGTAGCCTCAGAAGAAGTCTCATACAATTGTGGAGGAGCCACAATTGGTGAAGCAATTTTAGGAGGTTGTGGAGCAGCCGCAACTGGAGAAGTCGGGAGGAGATCGAGTGGAGGCATCCACTCATGCAGAGACCTATAGTAGGGGGAAATTTCAAGCCAAGTGGGCAGAGGGATCACATGCAACCATACCTCCAGGTGTGAGGTGGGGTGATGTGAAGTGATAGTCTCAAGAAGGCTGAAATAAGGGTAGGATCCTTGAGGTACCCATCCTCTTTGATTAGACCTTGCTACGGGAGCCCCGATGAAGAGTAGCCAGACTGGCTGAGTGGGTAGAGATGGATGTAGATGGAGTGGCAGAGGGAGCTTCAGCATCAAAGGGTGTTTCTAGCCCAACAGGGAGGTCAGTTGGGAGATTAGTTACTTACTTCTCAGTAACTGAGTTACAGTGCAACATTGGGCAGCACGATGCAACATGATGAGAGGAGGTGCAGTGTGGATGCAGTGTTGGGAGATAGAACCAACAACAACACTAATGCAACAAGAGGAATTAGTGGGATTGATGTAGTCAGATATCAAAGTGACAAAGGCTAGAGCAGTCAGATATTGAAGAGCACAGAGGTGCAGAGTTTTCAGTCGATAGAGGCAATAACAATTAGAGACTTTGATGACAGATGCATCATACTGATTCAGGTTGGATATTTTTTGTTTTTGGAGTTTCTAGAGCAACAACACTTGAGAGAAGTGTTGCATGTAGAACATTCCAAAGGTTCAGGATCGGGTTCAAGTTCAATGCCTTTCTTGTTGAGAGGGAGTGTTGAAAATAGCAACAAGAAATGCTAAAAGTAACATCTCTATAAATAGCATTTTAGGATATACTCCAACTCTGTTGGAAATAGAAAATAATAGAAATGCTAAAAATAACATTGCTATAAATAGCATTTCGGGATATATTCCAATTTTAATTTGTCTTTGAATTAAAATTGAGAATTAAAATTCGAATTTAGTCTCATTAGCTATTGAAAAATAATTAATTAATTCATCTTGAGTTAATTAGTTGGTGAAAATCAAACATGAAGTCTTTGTGAAGACATGCAACAATTATCCCTTTGATTGTGGAAGTTATCCCTTAATTAAGGAGATAAGGATGAGTTGTATTTGAGTTGTAATTAGTTAGCTCAGTTAACTGAGTTAAGTCCAGTTAAATTAGTTCTAAACAGTTGTGGAACTAATTGTGAGTTCAGTCAGTTAATGCATGCATGCATGCAACTAGTGTTCTCCAGATAACTGAATATTCTCTCATAAATAACTCATGCATGTC
>APFE030151371.1:43157-73900 GCA_000404065.3 Pinus taeda | reverse complement strand
GTAATTAGCTCTTCAGCCATCAAATCCACAACAGACAGTTCATAATCCAAATGTTCCAATCATCATTGATCGTAGAAACTCTCAGGTTTACAGCACAAGTCTCGAATGACTCAGTCAAACAACCACTCTCTACAAACAACAGTCTAGAGGGCTGTTTAAATAGAAAATATTTACATGCTAGCCCTTGAGCCGCTGTCAAGTGAAAAATCACTGAAAAATATCTAACAAAACAGATCCCAAAGAGATCTGTAGCAAAATAGTTTTTAATGCTAAGTTGTGCTGGTAATGAATGCATAAAATATCTAAAACAGGTGTTCTGGGGCAGCTGGCAACTGAAGTTATGCAATTGAGGGCTGCGCATAAGAGAGCAGCCTCAAAATGGTCAAACGGTGGTCCTGGAGCTGTGCGCTGGCCTCATGGCCATAACCCTGTAATAACTGCGCATGGAATCCTTTTTTCTGTATTGTTTAGGCGATTCCGCTGCCCTTAAGTGGCACTGATTCTCTCAAAATCTGATATGAATCGCCTTTAATGGCTTTGATTATGTTCTGGTGATACTCTTTTCAGCGCTTTGATACTCTTTAAACTCAATCGGGTCGCTTTTCTCCCACTTGGAGAGATGATATTACTTCTGCAGACTCATCATCAAAGAAGACATCCTCATCATCTTTGTCAGATGTTCCACGTACATCGCCAATATCTTCATTCTCCACAGTTCCATATCGAAAAGCTTCAGCTAAATTATTTGTCATTGCTGATATATCATAATCTCTGTCACGAAATTCATCTTCATCATTGTCCAAATTCCGCTCTTGTATTGTAGTTGGGCGGCCACATTGCCATTGCAAAACATTCTGCACTGTATTACGGCTTTGAAGAGTCGTCATTTGCCACACATTCGAGTTAGAGTTTGCCTGTAGATAGGCTTGTATCTGGATATTGTTACGAATATGAAATTTGATTTGAAGCGCTCTTTTAAGTCGTTTTTAAGAGTATCCTTTTACTCCCCTGTTTTCCTGTCGTAAGATAGATATGCATTACCAATGTTCCCAACTCTCTTGTTTCGCACTTTCCTTACAAGTATCTGCACTTCGTCAAGTGGGCCAGCCTCAGGGTCCCAATTTCTATGAACTACAATTCCATTGTCACATTTATTGATAAAATGCGCACTACCACTAATATCATAGAGACTTGGAGCACCACCATGCCAATTTTGTAACTGTTTTGGGTGAGAAACAAACCAGACATGGCAATCATGGTGCTGAGAAAAGCGCTTCACCTTCATAAGCATGTGACTGACATACTCAGTTTCCGTTTGATTAGAAGGACGCTGATGATCCAACTCATTGTATGGATCAATCACCAAGCCACGTTTTCCATGCCTAAAAACTGTTGCCTTTGCAAGTTCGTGGACCCACTTTATTGAAGGAAGTTCTTGATTTTCACACCTTATCAGAAAAAAAACTGTTATTTAGCCACTACTTCCCCTTCTCTAGTTCTTCACGACTGATTCGTGGTATGGAGTCTCCGTATTTAGCATGGAAGAAAGGCCTTTTTATATGTTTTTCTAGCAATTTTCTCGCATGTTCCTGAACCTTGTGTTCCATGGAGAAAAGAACAAATGGCTAGCCTTCAACATGGTTCAAATTACACAAGAGAGCATCAATCCACTCAATTTTCCCTGAATTTTCTTTTTTTTTGGTATTTGGTGGAAACTAGCCTTGACTGCAGCCTCTACAGCTGCTGCCAGCTCCTTGTCATGTAAAGATGGCAAAGAGTCCGGAATCCTGAGATTATTTTCATTTGCTAGGAGAGAGACATAAGCCATTTCCATATTATGAATAAGAGAAATACATCCATTTGCAGAGGATGATATTGTTTTCAGTAAGTTTGGTTGATATTTCCATCGTAAAGGGCATTTAGAGAAATGTCTCCCACAACTTTCATATTTGGCAAAGACCGTATTTCAAGTACCCCATTCTGATACAACAAAACAAGGCCAACAAAATTTTCATCCTTGTTTACAAAGGTTGATGCCCAACAACATGGTATCTCCAGTTTCACCTTACAAATGGAATGATTACTTCCCTGAATGAAAGAGAATGCAGAATACAATCGCAAAGAATCCTCTGAGTAGAGAAATAAAAGTACATTTTCGAAGTTCTGTCCAGATATTGTATTTGTATTTTCAAAGCACTCCTTTGCTTCCCCCTGCCCTTTAGTTTCACTGAAAGTATCCACCTAGATTTCATTAAGTTCCTCTTGGATTATGTTCTTGTCACATGAATGCTGTCCATCTTGAGATGATGCATGTGCCTCTCCATCTTCACTCCTCTCTACGTCAGAAATACTTGAAATGTCTACTAGGTGCAATGCCACTGCAGTTGATTGGTGTTTAGGATGTAAAGGTTTAGAACCTAGAAAAACGCCTGTATCAGCATCAATAGTGATCAAATTTCCATCCTTGGTTAAGAAAAACACAATGTTGAATGGTGCTTCAGGTGAATCTTTTTCTGTCTGTCCTGATTTTGGAGATGTTGGAGAAAGTGGGAGACCCTTTGGTTTCATAGTTGTCTTCATAGTCAGTGAAATGACTGTTGTAATGCTACCAGGAAAACATTTCCCTTTGAAAAAAATTGGAAATGAATGTAGATCAACCACTGAAACCATCCCATCTTCAGAAGCAATGCAGGCTTAAGTTGCATTTGTGAATGCAAATGAACGAATTGGAGATCGATGAACAACAAAGACAACAACACATTCGAAACCATTCCCAAAATGTAGAACAGGGACTTGCTTTCCAGCTTCTGTAACAACATGACAGCTTACTTCAGCAGATTTGGCACTGAGCTTGTAAAGCCGCACCAAACCTTCCTCATCTCCAACAACCAACATATTTGAAATTGGGCAAAACTCCAATGCTGATATGGGTGCATTATTACCCGTTAAATTGACATTTTGTACCTCATTCTCTACACTGCAAAGAAGGCCTAAGAAAGGCACTGATGCGTCCCATACTTTAACAATGCCATTTTCATGCCCAGTTATGTAAATAATCTCCACATTGGAACTCTTATCAAATGAAATCGAACCATGAACTCCACCAGTGACAACCCACTTTGTGCTAGATGATAGATTGGATGGTGCAATTGATTGCAATGCACAAGGTAGTTGTGATAATATTTTAGAAGCATTCACATTTTTAGGAAGAAGTACAAGTTTTGTCATAGTTACAAAAGGTTCAACCAATGGTGCTTGTATGGGAACAGGCAGAAGAGAAATGGGAGACCTCTCCTCTTCTGTACTGAAAGAGGACTGTGATATGCTAGCTCCATCATATGCATGTAAACAGCCTGGATTTGTGAGTACAAGAAATGAAGCAGATGGATGGTTCTGCATGCTTCCAACACTTGGTAACAGTATCATGTCTGCAAAAGATCCATGAAGCTCAAGATCTAAGCGTGAAATACAAGTCAATTTTTCCAGCCCGTCAGACGATTTCAGGCCCAAAAACCGTCAGAACATCAGAGCTTCCTATTTCATTGCCACCATATATAAAGAGTTGTCCCCCTCCTGAAGTTTCTTTCCCCTTGCACACCATCGTAATACTATTACAGGGATTCTTCTTTTGGTGGAAGACAACTGTAGTTTGGAAAACGTTTTACTTGAAGAAGTGTCGATGCCTTCATGCTGGTGTTTACCAGAAGAACCAAAAGGAATATTCCATTACAAGATATCTCCATCAGTGTAACCAACAGCAAGGATACTTCCATCTGCAGATGCCCAACAAGCACAACAATTTTCTTTCTCTTCATTGTCGTCATTTGTATCTAGCCTAGATGTTTCATCTCCCCTGTCAAAAGTTTTGGAGCAGTTTGGGCAGTCTGGAAATTGTAACATGAGTAATGATTTCTTTTGTGCATCAATGCTTAAAGAAGAAATAACAGTTCGTTTAGATAATAGCCCAAATCTTTGTCGTTCAGGTGGAAGCATATTATCCCTTGCAATCCTAGACAGATTAGTGTACAAAACTTTAAAATAATTATACTCTTCCTGAGTGCAAGAAGATCCATAAAACAAGGCATGACTTGAGGAATGATCACTCCCTTGCCAATTAGTCACTACAGTTGTATTTGTTTTTGTCCCAATTGTGTCATTACCACAACTTACCCAGTGTAGGCCATCTTTCCAAAGAGTTGCAGAACTTCCTTCACTAGCCTCACAAATTTCTTGTTCGCTCACAAATCCATGGTTCTCAGTCTTCACTAATGGTGATTTAGGAGATTTTTTTGTGTTCTGATCCCTCTTTAAATTCATTCCTACTGATTCAATGTTGTTGTCACTCTTAGGGTCCAACTGGCTTCTTCTCCCACAACTTGGTTATCCTTGTAGAAATCCAAATCTTTTCCAGCTCCTTCACAAAAACTATCCTTCTGAACACATGGTTTTTTCAATTGGGTACAATCTTGTCCCACACATGAAAAAAGAGAGTGTTATTGCCATTGCCAAGGTTGGGATACAAAACCCCAAGCCCCATCCAACATTCTTCTTGAATGTACATGAGCACAGATATAGACACAACCAAACCACTGAACATTCCACAGTACCACCAATTGAAGAATTAACTCTTGTGCTTCCTCTCGTCTGGGTTTCGCTCATCACACTGGTCTGCCCCAAATGCTTGCAGACAAGGTTTGTGCCCTCCTTGCCTCAGTAGCAAATATGGAACATTGCGGCATGCACAATATGACATATTTGGCCTGTAAACATATCGATCATGAAAGATGAATACCTGCTATGAGCAGGAGGCTAACACTCCCCAAAATATGGATATAAATTCATCATGTCAAGAAAAGGATGGGGATTACCGGAATGGTGGGAAAAGAATTTATGGAAACTTAAATGTCCAACAAAAGAAAAACTGTTCTTTTGGTGCATTCTAAGAAGGAAAATCCCAACATGGGATGTCCTTCAATCTAGATACATGCATGGACCTAGGAGATGCAATTTATGCAAAGCTGAAGCCGAAACCATTAATCATTTATTTTTAACTTGCTCAGCTGCAAAAAATGTGTGGATGGAGGTAGGTAAACTAATGAACAAGAAGATAGAATGGGTAGGAGAAAATTTGCCTGAGGTATGGGACAAATGGTGGAATCATTATCCAACAGGAAACATGCGAAACTTACCTCTCATAGTCTGCTGGGGGGTATGGATCGCCAGGAACCAGAGTATTTTCCAGGACAAGGAATCCCATGCATCAGTAATAGCAATCCAAAGTACTTCCATCTTCCAAAACATTCCTGAACCTGACGAGACCAAAGCGCCAAGACAATCTAGGGAAGAACAGATAAAAGAAGGTATCCCTTGGGCTTACTTTGATGGGGCCTCGCAGAACAATAGGGCAGGTGCAAGAATGATCATTCATGTAGATGCAAACCAGACTATAAAAGCCTCAGTGGGACTAGGGAATGGAACAAACAATTATGCAGATATGACAGCCTTAAAACTTCTCCTATGTTGGCTCATTCAGAGGAATATCTTCACGATTCAGATCTTTGGAGATTCCCTAAAAGTTATAAATTGGGTTAATGGAAAGAGCACTTGTAAAAATTATATGCTAAAAATATTACTTGAATATATTCAGGACCTTAAATCCTCTTTTAACAGTTTCTATTTGTGTCACATTTACAGGGAATGAAATGAATCAGCAGACAAACTTTCTAAGGAAGGTTTGCAGCAAAATCTGGGTAGCTGGAAAATTGTAGAGGAGGACCATGGGCAGATCCGTGTGTCGGATCAGCCTCCTCATATCTAGTCACAGGGATGCAACAATCTTATTTTCCATCACTGCTTTGATGCTATTATCATAGTCTCTGTTTTGCTTACTTTTTTGATCTTAGGAAAAAGGAAAACTTACAAACCTCAAAATATACTATATCTTTTTTCCTGTAAGGGTTGTTTTCCTCTTCAGAGGAGACCCGTATTTTTGGACTGTTTTTTTTTGAATGGTTGATAACGGCTTATGGGTTGTAAACATCCCACGGCACAACCGTTACTAGCAGCTTTTCTTTAGATAGAAGATCCTTCTTAGAAAGGACAATTTTGATTGTAGCAGCTGTATGGTCTTTTACATTACAACAAAAGGAATGCAAGGCATATGTAATGTAAACTTTTTATCATTTCAATAAAAAGTTTCACTTTTTCTTCGGAAAATAATAATAATAATAATTAATAATAATAATAATAATTCAAACTTAACTTCAGGACGAAGTTCCTTAAGCGAGAGAGTATGTTAATGTCCCTCCCTTTAATAAAAAATAAAAATAAAAAATATTTTAATAAAAAAAATAAAAATAAAAATAATAATAAATCATAATAAATAATAATAATAATTAATAATAATAATAATAATAATAATATAAAATAATAAATAACCATATATATTTAAAAAAATACAAGAAAATAAATAATAAACGATGAATAATAATAAAAATAAAAATAGTAATAAATAATAAATAACCATACTAAAGCTCTAAATAAAAATAAATAGAAATAAAACAAGTAACAATAAAAAATCATAAAGCTATCAAAAAGAAATAAAACAAAGAAAGCAATAAAGTTGCATGTAGACACATGGAGTGTGTGCATGTGGTTCCCCTTCCAATGTTTGCTCTATTTATTAGATGGTGAGGAAGATGGGAGGCATTCCATCATTCCAAGATTCTATAATTTATTCTCTTGGGAGAATAGTGTTCTAAGACAGAGGATCCACTGGTAGTAGTACATTGATTGATGGCCAGTTGTAGCAAGACCTTGCGCAATTGAGCCTATGGTTGGGTGGAGAGTCATCCCCAACACCTTGTTGCAGTCAACAGACTTCAACCAAAAATCACTGGTACAGGTAAGTATTCTACTCATGGTTTTGAACTTGAAGTTAATTAGTTGATAATTGCATGTTGAAAATAAATTACTTGATTAATTACATGTTTGTTTTGGGTTGTTACATCATTTCTGAGGCAAGTGGTTCCAATTAAAGTTCACCTTCAATTATGGCGTACACTAAGAGTGCATCCAATGATTGTGTCATTGAAGTAAAATAATATTTTATATGATTATTTTATCTCAAAGATGTTATATTTCAACATTATAGTGTTGACATTGTAGAAATTTGTTAGAAATTGTAAATGCTCAAGATTTCAAACTAAAAAAACAAGAGACGCAATTCCACTCTACTGATCCGTGGAATGGAAATCACAATTTAGAATAACATGCATAAACATGCAATAAGAAAAACCACAAGTACACAATGATTTCTAGGGGTAACCAACTAGGAAAAACCTCTCAAGATTCTTTGCATTAATCAGTTTTTTTTGTAAATCAGTAGAAGTATATTATATCAAAAATTACATAAGATACAAAAGGTTTGTATATCCAGATAGAACATCAAGCTTGTCGCTTGATCGACCAAAAAACTACACTAAGCACTAGTAGGAAATAAGCCTGCAACTATAGACACATGCCTATCAATGCCACTAGCTAACTCCACATTCTAAACTATCACAGTTATAGCGAAAACCTAACAAGGCTGACCACGCAAGGTTTCCTGAACACAGAAGAAAAAAACTAAAGAGTTCCTAGGAGGGCCCATAGACAACCGACATATTCAAACATTAAAAAGACACCATCAAAGGATGGCAGGCAATGAACATAGCGTGAAGATGAAATTATAGACCCAATTCCAAATAATCTTTGCTGGTTGCACTCGAGCCGGCTACAGCACCTTCAGATTCTGGTTTTGGAATTTTATGGGAATCCTGGCGCTTAACCACACGAGCATCGTTGTCTTCCACCAGCACATCAATCACAATGTTCATACCATGATGAATAGAGAGTTTAAAGAGCCTGATAAAGGCCCCCAGATTTTCCGAAAGCATTTTGAGTTCCTCTGTAAGTGACTTCATGCAGATTTCCAGTGAGTCTAGCCTTGCAGAGTTTTTAGCCGATGCAAGTGATGTGGCATAGTATGCCTCTTTCATGGCTTTACCCTACTTGCTGAGAGATTTGGCTAGCATGGTAACTGTGTGGCTCTAGTGGCCGGGGTTCCTAGGTCCGAGATCCACTCCGTCTCTTCCTCCATTGCTTGCATGTCGAGCTTTTCCTGTTCCTCATTAACTTCTACTTCTATCTCCTCTATTTTCTTCTTCCCTTTAGCAGAGACCAGAGACTCATAAGCCTCTCATGCTTTTCTCAACTATCTGTTAGTGGACACATTCCAACTACCAGTTTTTTTCATTGTGTTGTTACGGGTCTCAGTAAGAGTTAAACGCGCTTTGGAAAACAAGACAAAGTGCACAGGATGCAGAATCAGGTGAAGGGCATAAGATGTATGAATCGACATAATTATAGTTGAGGGTTGAGTTAATGTATTGTGCTCTTTTGCGATGTCTTCTCAGATCTCTAGACTTTGACATAATTACTCCCCTTTATTTCTACGATTTCCTTCCCATGCGTTCGATTCGAGGCCACTGTGTTGCCACACTTGTAGCTTCTTGTCATGGGCCACGTGTCATCTACTGCGCCTTGTATTCTCTGACATTCATTCTCCTGCGAACTTTCCTTCACTTCCCGATGTGAGTACTGGTACCTCCACTCACACTTCCAATTCGGGGCATAATGACCCGGGAAGTGAATATTAATGGTTATCTTCATTCGTTATTGATGCGTGGTACAAAGGTGCTACTAATCCCTCCTCCCTGTACAGAATGTCCTTTCTTGAAAGTTGTAAACACTTGTCCCAAAGTTCTTCGCATGTGACATCATGCCAACAAGTGTCCGAGTATGTATTTTGATGATTGATCCCGTAGTTGGCAAGGCAGTCCGCTACCGCATTTTTCGTTCGTCTCACTGCTTGTAGAATGACTCCGTCGAGGATTGAGAGGTGCTCTACAATGAGCCCTGTAACCTTGGCCAACCTCCAGTGCTTTGTTACCTTTCCAGGTTTCGAACCTATATGTAATTTCCTTGTTGCATTAATTGCCAGTAGAGAATCCCCTTCTATCACCGTAGCTCCTGTTCCCAAGCGAATTAGTATTCAGAGACCCTACTCTAATGCCGCGAATTTCGTTTCATTGTTGGTGGCCTCTCCCATGAATTGACTAAAAATATGTAGAATTTCACCTTAGTGATTACGAAGGACCCCTCCTAGGCCCGCCGGTCCAAGGTTACCCCGAGAGGTCCCATCAAAGTTTAGTTTGTGAAAACCTGGTTGCAGGTGTTGCCATGCAATAATGGAGGTGGCTTGTTGTTGTCGTTGCTCAGACGAACTGGAAACAATACCTGTTGCAATTCCAAACACTTGAAAAATTTGTATGTCAGTAAGAGATAGTTCAGTGTCCTGCTCGACTTTCCACCTGGTAAGAGCAGTTTCCCTCATGTTTTGCATTATGGTAGCTTTGATGATCTCTATAGATTTAGCCCATTTTGAAACACTCTTCTGCTTCTTTCTTTCCATGCTAACCAAACAAAAAACGGAGGGGTTAATTTCCATAGAGTATTAACTGTTTGAGACTTGGAGTAATTAGTTCTCCAATTTGCTATGCTTTCCTATATTGAATTTCTATTCCTGTCCATGCTTTTAAAGATTGTCTCCATCCAATTCCACAGTCTGTTTGTCCATTCACATTCATTAAGGAGGTGATTCATTGATTCTTCCTAATTTTCACATAGGGGGCAGCATGAGGGGCCTATGAATCCTTTTTTCCGTAGGTTTTCCCAGGTAAGTGTCCTACGGTGCATCAAAAGCCACAGAAAGGTTTTAATTTTCGGCCATAGCTCTGCATCCCAGACCGTATTGTGACATATGAATTTTTCTTCTTGGTCTCTTCCTTCTATATACGATCTTGCCTCTTTTAGGTTGAAGGTGCCCCCCTCGAGCTTACCCCAACGTAGTTGATTTGCATCTTGAGAATTTTGGATTTTCCTTTTAGCAAGATTTGTTTGCAAAGACATCATATTGTTATCCCTTTCTTATGAACGTAAAGTGTCATTTAAGATCCATTGTATCCATGGTTGATTCGTTGTATCAGGACTCTAGTAATGATTTATTGTTATCTTTCCTTATTCCTGGTGTCTTCTTTGAATAGTGAGGAAATTAGGGCATTCAAGTTTAGGAAATTGTTGCCAAGCATCCTCCCAAAATAGAGCAGTTTGTCCATTACAGACTTCCCAGAAACTATGCCCCTGAATTATGCTTTGATTTGTTCTTGCTAAGTTCCAGATTGGAAAACCTTCTGGAGGTTCCTGGATCCTGATCAGATTCTAAGGGCTATAATTGTATGCATACTTGGCTCTCCAATGTTTGGCCCAGGGAATGTTTGATTCTTTCACCCATCTCCACAATAGCTTGGCTCCACATGCTCTGTTGATAGTGTAGGGGTCTTGAAGGCCTAACCCACCCAAGAGCTTGGGTTTGCAAATTTTCTCCCAGGCCACTAAGGACCATTTTTGTTTAGAAAAGTTTCCCGACCACAGGAAGGCTTTTTGGTTGAGTCTAATTTTCTAAAGCACACCTTTTGGTGATGGGAGAATGGATAGCATGTAATGAGGTATGGCCCGGAGGATAGGTTTCATGAGGACAAGGCGGCTTGCAAAGTTAAGGGCTTTGTGTGTCAAATGCTAACAACGCTTCTCCAAATTGGAGAGCATATTCTCCCAATGAATTCTTTGCCATGGCTTGTTAGTAAGAGGAATACCTAGGTATATGGAAGGAAGGTTACACCTCTTGAACCCTAGGATTTTAGATAAATTCTTCTGGACTGCGAGGTGAGTGTTGAAAAAGAAAATGGAGGATTTAGAGAGATTGAGGTCCATACCCGAGGCTTTACTGAAATGCTTGAGAATGTTTTTGAAACCTTGAGCCTCTCTGATTGTGGGCGTACCATGAAGCATAGTATCATCAACAAACTGCTAGTGGGTGTGTTGAGCCCCATAACTACCTCTCTTCTACATACTTTCCTAAACCTTTTCTCTTCTATTTTCCCATATCAGTGCCTCATAAGCTATCAAAAGTTGTTACATATTGATTTCAGGAGTGCATTTGAGTGATTTTCAAACTATATCCTTGTGTGTGCTATTTGATTTAGATTTTGTTTATCAGCTATGGAATGTAGCCACTTTCTGCAACTAACTCGCAATTCCGCAAACGTTTTCATTGTTCTATAGGTTACAGGTGTTGGCAGGAGAAACAAGACACATGGGCAGCTTAGAAATGATCCACACATGGACAAGGTCCTATTTGCTTAGCTGAATTCATGAAGAAAGACATTGGTCAAAGGATGGTCAACAGAGAGTCCTACGTCAACTAGGACTCTGTTCCAGCATGTGAAAAAGTCCGAAACTGTTCCTGAATTTATGGATCCATTTTTTCCATCTGCAGGCCATCTCCATGACACAATATAACATCCACTTTGTGTAGATTTAATGTTTATGGCAACCAAGAGGCTGAACTTTTGGATTTTGACCTGTTCACGGGTCCATTGCTAAAGAATTTTCTCCAAAAGACAGTTATCTATTTCCTCTATAAATATAAGCGTTTGCAACACAAGTAGCTAGTCTTGACACTATTGTTTTAGCATTATTTTGCTGTTGTAATTGAGAGACATATCCTCTGTTCCATAACTCAAAAACTTGGTTTTTTTCATATGACTGTTTAAAGTGTGGTTTGAAGTGACAACGTGTTAATCCAAGGCTGTGCAGAGGGCCCCTACGTGGTTGAGGTTTTTATTTCGTTTTTTATAGTTTTCATGTAGGTTTTCCCTTATTTGAGCTGTACATTTCTCATGTTTTGTTTATGGTATTAATCGTTTTACTCCTATAGATGTTTTTGCAACATTGATATATACTCCTATACATGTTTTTGCAGCATTGATATATTTTCCACTAACACTGATCACTGCATTTCAGGATAGGTTATGCTCGAGCTTTTTAATGTAGTTTTTGCATCAAGTGGCGATATGAGACTTTCTTCCTCTACTGAACTTTAGCTTTGAATTCCAATTGTTATGCTTTGATTTTAGTGAGATTTGTTTACTGCTTTTAGATAGTTTAGATATCAGTTCTTCATGCTATATGATGATATCTCCGGTGCCTTTAGCTTAACCCCATTTTAGAAGTTAATTGGCGAGCTATTGTGATTATAGGTGAAGTAATTTGATTTTTCTTTCATTAGCCTGCAAGTAGATAGTTTAGATATCAGTTATTCATGCTATATGATGATAACTCCAATGCCTTTAGCTTAACCCCGTTTTAGAAGTTAATTGGTGAGCTATTGTGATTATAGGTGAAGTAATTTGATTTTGCTTTCATTAGCATACAAATAGATAGTTTAGATATCAGTTCTTCATGCTACATGATGATATCTCTGGTGCATTTAGCTTAACCTCGTTTTAGAAGTTAATTGGCAAGCTATTGTGATTGTAGGTGAAGTAATTGATTTTGCTTTCATTAGTCTGTAGGTAGATAGTTTAAATGTCATTCTTTCATGCCATATGATGATATTTCTGGTGTCTTTAGCTTAACCCCATTTTAGATGTTAATTGACGAAATATTGTGATTATGGGTGAAATCAGTGACTAGTTTCTATATTCTTTACTTTTTGGTTTTGAGTGCAGTAGTTTACTAGATTTTAATTTTGTAATTAGATGGACAGCAGAGATAGTAACCTCATTTTTAGTACTTCATCTTTTGCTTGATTTATGTAGCTACATGTTTACACTTTTGTTCAAGTTCTAATTTCATAGATAGCAAGTTTTGAGATCTTTGAAGTGTTAAGTTTGGAAATTACCATAAGAGGCATAAACCTTGTCTTCAATTCTACATCCATACTTGACCTTTAAAAGTATTCTTAAAACCTTAGACTAGGATTTCCATTTGCATTAAACACTTTAGGAGACCAACAAGAACAAAACCCCAAAAACAAGATAAAAACTAAAAGCAATAAAGTAAGAAAGAGGTTGTCTTGCACATACAGTGCACCACACTTCATCAGTTTACAACTACCAGATTGAAATTTATGTAGCAATTTAGGACACACTAAATTGACTAAATAGGGGGGTGGCATGGCAGGAGGGTAGGGGTTGGAGGCCTTGAATTACATTGGCCTCTTTTTCCTTTTTGATCATATGACTTAGACCTTCTATCAAAATTACGAACAGAAAGGGGGACAGGGGATCCCCTTGACGAATACCTCTGGTAGGATTGAACTGGGCTATGGGAGCTCTGTTGACCAAGATGGAGAATCTGGTATACTTGATCAGGGCTAGAATCCACTTTATCCACCTTTTAGCAAAACAAAGGGCCTCCAGTATAGCCTCCAAGTAGTTCCAACTAACTTTTTCATAGGCTTTTGAAAGGTCCAGTTGCATGAGCATGCCAGCTTTCTTCCGAGATTGAAGAGTATGAATCATCTCTTGGGCTAGAAATATATTATCCATAATTTGTCTTCCTTCCACATAACCTGATTATTCTTCTGAAATTATCCCACGAAGAATTGTCTTTAATTTGTTAGCTATGACTTTAGAGATAATCTTGTAAAGCACATTGCACAATGCAATTGGGTGAAACTTCGAGGGTGTATTTGCTTCCTCCTCTTTTGGTATAAGGATTATGAAAGTGGAGTTGATGGATTTTAGGATGGATGAGGAGTGCCAGGAGTCTTCCACCACCTCCCAAATTTCCACTCTGAATATTTCCCAACAGGCTTGTAAACGTTGATGGTGAAACCATCAGGTCCTGGAGCCTTTCCATTGGGCATATCTCTCACTACTTCTTCCACTTCTTCCATGGTGATCAGGCGATTCAAACATTTGTTTTGATCCTTTGTTATAAGCCCGGGAATGGAGGTCATTAAATCTCTAATAGTGTCCTCCCTGTTAATGTTAGGCTCCAAAGAAATTTGGCTGAAATGGTTTATGAGGAGGGATGATATGTCATGATGGGTTTGAAAAGAGGCCCCTTGTTCATTTTTCATCCTGATTATTTTATTAGTGCTTCTGTGATCAATAGCCGAGCAATGAAAGAATTTTGTGTTCTTATCTCCTTCTTTAAGCCACTGAATTATAGATTTTTGCCTCCACAAGGTTTCCTCATGGTGGCATCTGGCCTACCATTTCTACATAAGAATCTCTCTGTGTTCATTGTTTCCTGGTTGATATCCCCCTATATCGACTCCTTATGAATTTGTTCTAAATGATCCTCTAGAATGTTCTTATATTTAAATATGTTGCCAAAGACTTTATGGTTCTAGGATTTTAACCTCGTTTTGATATGTTTGAGTTTGGCTTGGAGATTGTACATCTTGGTTACCCTTATATCAATCGGTTCATTCCACCATTGTTTTATTTTTGAGATGAACTCCAGATGACTGAGCCAAAAATTTTCAAATTTTAAGGGTTTGTTCCCTGGGGTGCCGACGATGGTCGCGTTCATAATTATAGGCCAATTATCCGAACCTCCACTTGGTAGAATGTCCGAATCCACAGTAATACCTTCAAGAAGGATGTTTTCTGTTACTAAGAACCTATCCAGTCTAGAGGCAACTTGCTTATAGCCTCCACTTTTGTTGTTCCAGGTGAATGCACCGCTCTTGGGGAATAAGTCTACACGTTTTGCTGATTTGATAAAATCCTTGAAAGCTTCTGCATCTTGATTGAGCATCCTGATGCCTCCTTTTTTTCTGTGAGCGAAGTGATCATATTAAAATATCCTCCATAAATCATTTTTGCTAGGGGATATCTATGTTGCAGGTTGGAGAGATTTCTAAGCATTATCAATTTATCCTCTAGTTCTTGAGGGCCATATACATTCGTGCAGAGATAAGTGTCTGAATTCCCCACAAGTTTGATTTCTATGGAAATGGAAGATCTGGAAGCCTCTGCAGAAATAAGATGGAGGACCTGAGGATTCCAAAGAGTGGCTAATCCACCCTCCATTACACTGCATTCTACCTCTATGCATCCCATTGTTTTTCCAACATTTTTACTTATGATTCCCATTATTCGGCCGGAACATTTTGTTTCTTGCAACAAGATCATATCAGGTTGTTCATTTATGACTTTTTTCGTTAATAACCATTGTTTCTTTAGGTTATTTAGCCCTCTAGCATTCCCTAAAAGTACTTTCATAATTGATAGATTTTTAGGAAGTGAGTGCGAAAGCCTCAAGGGCTTTCACCTTGCCTGTGTTAAGGAGCATTTGACCGAGCTCTTGGAGTGCCTCATTATTTGTTCTTATGCCTCGTTTTTTCCAGTGCTTTGGATTTGTAGTGGTTTGATGTAGTCCTTGAGCTTTCACCCCTAGACACTTTGTTGTTCCATAGCTTCTTTTCTGCAAATCCATTTTTTCTTTTTGTCTTGCTAGGAATAATGAGTTTACTCTGTTCACCTCCTCCTCAGGTATGTGTTCTATGCCTTTCTTTTTCCATTGCTATACCATATTTAGTAGATCCATTCCTTCCTGTTCTAGAGTGTTGCTAAGATCCATATCCTCTAAACCCATTTCGCTAGTTATCATTTCTAAATCTTCCTCCAGTTCTTTTGTTAGTACTTGAACAAGTGGGATTTTATTTAAAGGGGTGGAGTTGGGGTATTGTGTCCTTGGTGTCGTTATGGTCTGGTTGATTTTCTATGGATCTTTCTCTTGATTGGTCTCCTATACTTCTGTCTCTAAATCCAACACCTCAAATGCATTGCCTGTGCTTTTGATCGATGTGCTTGCTTTCGGTTGTTGTCTTTTGTTGGCTCATTGTCTAACATGAGGTCGAATAAAAGCTTCCTTATTTTCCCCCTTGTATTATCCTTGGGTTTCACCGTTGTTCTGTTCAATGGGCATTCTCTGAACAGATGCCCATGTTCATGACATTTCCGACAGCGAAATGGGATCTTATCATAGTCTATAGCTTGAAAATAAACTTCATCCCTATATGCCAACCACAGACCCTCATGCAGAGCCCCTAAAACATCTATCTCGACATAGATTCTGGCACAGGAGGTATACCTTTTTTATAGTGTTGCCTCTGAAGCTTTGATGAAGGTGCCTAACTTATTGCCTATCTATTCTAGTGCTGTATGTCTCCAATAGTCAATCGGGGGGGAGAAAAAGTAGATCCAGATAGGTACTTGTTTGAATGTTTCCTATTTTGGCGCAAAATTGGGCTTCCATGGTCTTATGTATAGTCCCGCTGAGGCGAAAAAATATGGTCCTCCATCGAATATGCAGTCCTTGTCATCCAGGTGAGTGAAAACCACTATGAAGAAGCCTTTGGCCCCTTGGTGGACCCTTAAATCCCCTTTGTGATTCCATTGTTGCTTGATCCACAAGCATAGGGCTCATTCTATTGGCCAGAAACCCATAAACTTGCAGACCACTGCGTGTTCCTCCATGTGTTCTTGGTAAGCCTGTAGTTCTGGGTCAGAGATAATTACCCACAAGTTTTTAGTTGTTTTAGGCTTGTAATGCCCTTGATTCTCTTTCTTTCTGGTGCCGGTGGCTGTTCCTTCCTGTTCTATTCTAGACTAGTTCTGATCTTTCGCGTTTCCTATTATCTTGTCCTCAGGCTCCTTCTCTTGTGGTATCTGTTTTGGAAAAGGGTTTTTCCTGTCTCTGCCTACTGTGCTGTTGTTGCCATTGATTTCTTTTCACCTCTAGGTGTTTTTGGCCTCCTCGTTTAGCTTCCCTTTATTGCTTGGTTCCTCCATTCCTATCTTTTCAGATCCTGAGATCTGCACCCCGTCCAGTGGGGCTTTATCTTTTTGCATCATTACCTGTTTGTAAGATGGGGTCCCATTGGACTTCACGATTTTCATTTGTTGGGTCAGAACCTGCCCTCTTCTGCGAAGTTCTACAACCCTAGCAGTATCCTCCTCTAGATTTTGGTATTGTTCTCACAGGTTGAGCATGTTTTATTCAAACCCTAGCTCCTGCTCTGCTCCAATCTCTAGCCAGTGTCCTCAACAAATATTGCATTAATCAATTGAATAAAGAAACTATTACAATTTCTTTCTCCATCTCTGAGCACAACCTACAAAAGAATAAATGTTTTCTTTGTTGAATGGAAAACTCAGGTCAACACTTAGACAATTATCTACTCATCTAGACTCCTATTTCCTTGCACAATCCTTGAAGAAATTAGCTCTTAAGAGATAGGAATTTGCTCCTTTTTTTTGCACAATTCCCAATGATTAATCTTCTAACTTCATGCAACAAATGTACACTCAAATGAGTATACAACTCATGTTACATTACCTTGTCATCTCCACTTCAGCTGAGCAATTCAAATTCCATGCATGCATTAGCTATTTTGGTTTGATTGATCAGTTAACTGGAAAATCTATGAGTTGGACTATTGTCCCAATGCACAACTGACCTTCAATTAACTCTATCAATAGTTAGATGTCATTTAACTGAATACAACTAAAAATAAATGAGCTATATTGCTAAAATTTAGCAATCAAACACGCATGACTGAGATCCAAGCCCACTAACTCGAATTTACTGAAGCATAAAAATTGATAACTTGTGGCTTGAATGTAAAAATTCACAAGAGGTATTTTGTAATAATAATTTATTATATATAAAAATGTATTAGTGATGGATGTTACAATGAGGACCCGCATATATATACCTAAGCAGGTGTCCTTTCGTGACTAGGCATGTCTTTAAGACATGCCTTTTCACTTAACTTAACGACTATTTAACCTAATAAATATTTGATTATTTAATATTTACATTTATTTTATTTATTTACTTGTTATGAATTATATTCATACATAGTCCCTTCCTTCAGAAGCTTTGTCCTCAAATCTTATTGTCAGCAGTTTCATTCAGTTTTCGTTTGTCATCTCGACATATGTAACTCGACACCATTGGTTTTCTTGAATCCAGGGTTATCAATTTTTTTTTAGTAACTCTATTATATTTTATAACTCTATATATTTACACACACACACCACACCAACATATCTCTCTCTCTCTCTTCTCTCTCTCTCTTCTCTCTCTCTCTATATATATATATATTAATATATTATATATTATATATATATTATATATATATTATAATTTAGTTATATATAATATAATTATAATTATAATTAAATAATTTTTTTAATTCATTCTACTATACCTGGCAAACATCGTTTCTAATCGATACGCCTGTTGACAAACCCCGTTCGGAATGATAATAGATTTTTTTCCCCTTCTAACGCAAACATCTAAATGAGCTACAGAACATAAAAAAGGGCTACAGATCAACCTACTTCACCCTTTGATTTCCAGACACAGTCTTTGACTGTAGCGTTTTTTCTGTCAGCAAGGTTGCGGGGATGTTTTGGCGAATAGCTAACACGGTGAGTCGTAACTCTTGGCATGGACATTTTAAATTCCCATTAGCTAGGAAGCGAGATGCTAGAGAGTGTTTGGCAACCAACAAAAATACACTGAGATGCGAGTATTTAAACGGCTGTTGACTTAGTAGAGAGAAGCAAAAATGCTCACGGTGAAATCTAACAAAATAGTCCGTTTTCATCTGAGAAAACAAATGTTCCCTTCGACTGTTTCGTCGTAGAGCCACCCATCTCTTCCAGTCGTTCTCCAATTAATGAAAATAGTTGGTAAAGGGTCATTCAGAGGCGGTGTTGAATGTGTTCATTATACACTCTAGAATGTTGGAAACACTTTTCGTAAGGGAGATGTAATATTTTTATAATGTTCTGAACTTTTAATATATCCATAATCTCTTGAACTTTTAATATATTGATAATCTCCTGAGCTTTTCCAGTCATTTCTGCATCAGAAGCACTCATCGTGATAAATTTTAATTTATCAATAAGCTCGTAAAATTTTCCATTGATTTCTGTATTAGACACCCTCTCCATGATTACCAATCCAAACTTCTTAGCATGTGAGAATGAAAAATTGTGTACTTCCAAAATCTTTTCAAAATTTCATAGAGAACTCTTAAGATCTCCCCACCTCATTTGAATTTCTGTGGCTGAAGACTGACTACAAACTGATGACATCACCGATTTTGTTTTCTCATTAAGAAAAGATTTATCTTCTGATTCCATTACAAAGGAATTCATTTGTTTCCTAAGCAAATAGTCCTTATTAGCCAAATATAAATTTTCAAGAATATGTGGGAAATACTCTTCCTCACATGATGAATAGAATGAATCATTTTGCAATTTTTGGCATTGAGAATCATCATTTTCATTGGCAGAGGCATCACGGAATGATACTGAATTGCAATTTGGATTGGATATGTCCTTGAGACACTCCATTGGTCCATCAATACAATTAATGTCTTTGCTCTTATTGTCTAAAATCTTTAATGATGTTACTGACCATGAACTTTCTGGAGCATCATCTCACTGCTTTCTTGGTGAGGAACTATCTTCTGAATGACCTTCAATGTCACCATTTGAGCCATCAATAGGAGAAGAGGTGTTCTTTAACATGGGAAAAGCTTCCTCACTCTTACTATCAATGTCAGATTCTTTGTTTACCTTCAACTCAACAAATTTGATATCTTCCCCTTCACCATAATTGGCATTGATTCCTCCACTTTTACTATGTTAATTCATATTTTTTCTCTGCATTATAAGAATTGGCCATTTTCACTTCACTTTTATCATCAGAATCAGAATCAGTGATCATCAGATCTTCAAAAACCTGTATTTTCTCAAGAGTCACTGATGGCAGATTTTCATTTACATCTTCTTTCAACCAAGATAAATCAATATCCTTTCATTGCCAATATCTAGAACGGCTTGCTCTCCCTCTGGGGTCATGGATGACAGTTTTTCATTGACAACATCTTATTCATTGTTATGGTATTGTACCTCTCCTTGTTTCTCAAGATAATCCTCATCTTGATTTATATCAGCTTCATCAGAATCATCATTTTGATCATTTTCTGCAACATCTTCATCTTCAACATCATAATAATCTAATGCTTCATCTTGTTTCCTTGCTTCACCTTGTTTCGTCTCTTCACTATCACTACCATCTCCCTTACTATCGATTTCCTTTCGACATGCTTTAAATTATGCACATGTGTTTTCTAATCGCTTAAATACTTCTTGAATTTCATTAAAATGCTCAACACAATCAAGACGTGAACGTAATGGCACATTGTGCGGAAAACAACGTTCAAAGGCCCCCATGATTATATTGCGTGCCATGGCTCCGATACCACTGAAGCATAAAAATTGATAGCTTGTTGGCTTGAATGTAAAAATACACAAGAGATATTTTGTAATAATAATTTATTATATATAAAAATGTATAAGTGATGGATGTTACAATGAGGACTTGTATATATATACCTAAGTAGGTGTCCTTTCATGACTGGGCATGTCTTTTAGACATGCCTTTTCACTTAACTTAATGACTATTTAACCTAATCAATATTTGATTATTTAATATTTACATTTATTTTATTTATTTACTTGTTATGAAATATATTCATAACAAAAAACCACAAGTACATAATGATTTCTAGGGGTAACCAACTAGGAAAAACCTCTCAAGATTCTTTGCATTAATCAATTGAATAAAGAAACTATTACAATTGCTTGCTCCAACTCTGAGCACAACCTGCAAAAGAATAAATTTTTTCTTTGTTGAATGAGAAACTTAGGCCAACACTTAGACAATTATCTGCTCTCTAGACTCCTATTTCCTTTCGCAATCCTTGAGGAAATTAGCTCCTAAGAGAGAGGAATTTCCTCCTTTTTTTGTGCAATTCCCAATGATTGATCTTTTGACTTCATGCAACAATTGTACACTCAAACTAGTATACAACTCATGTTACACTACCTTGTCATCTCCACTTCAGCTGAGCAGTTCAAATTCCATGCATGCATTAACTATTTTGGTTTGATTGATTAGTTAACTGGAAAATCTATGAGTTAGACTATTGTCCCAATGCACAACCAACCTTCAATTAACTCTATCAATAATTAGATGTCATTTAACTAAATACAACTAAAAATAAATGAGCTATATTGCTAAAATTTAGCAATCACACACGCATGACTAAACTCCAAGCCCACTAACTCGAATTTACTGAGCTAATTGAGTGACAAGATCCATGTCACACTAGTCAACTGCCTCCAAGTTGTTTTGCTGATGTGAAATTCGATTTACTCAATTTGAAAAAGGCTAAAGTAAAATTGAGCCTTTCTTGCTACATTTTTTCAACACTCCCTCTTAGCAAGAAAGGGGTTTTTCACCACCCCTATCCTGCACCTGTGGAATTTGAATTTACCTCTTGAAAATTCCTTTGTCAATATGTCAACATATTTCTTCTCAACTGGAATGTAATGTAGCAAGATAATTCTCCTCTACACACAGTCCCACAAATGATGATATCGGATATCAATGTGCTTTGACCTGCCATTAAATACCAGATTCTTGGAGAGCTTAATGCAACTATGATTATCACAATATATCACTGTTGGATCCATCCCCTCACTGAAAAGACCCACAAGTATTTTCCTCATCCATATGGCCTCACATGATGCTTGAATTGCAACCATGTATTCAACCTCTACTAAACTGAGTGCCACATACCTCTGCTTCCTACTATACTAGGAAATGGTTGTGGACCCAACACTAAAAATAGCACATGAAGTACTTTTCCTATCTGATAAACTCCCCAACCCAATATACATTAGCGAAGCCTTGGAGCTTTGCTCCCTTTGTCCTATTGTACCATAATCCATACTGAGTAGTGACTCTAATGTACTGTAACACATGCTTTGTTGCCTTCCAATACAACTTGGTAGGCCTCACCATAACCTGATTCAGTTGATTTGCTGCATATTACATGTCAAGTCTTGTGTTCACAAGATACATCAGACCCCACAAGATACCTATAAATGGTAGCATCAACCTCTTCACCTAAAGTGGCATTCTCCTTCCTCCAGTTTATAGCTAGAGGTGTGTCTATAGTATTACAATTATCCATGTGAAACCTCTGAAATATTTCAGAGGCATACTTCCCCTGAGACACACAATTCACCATCACCTTGCCATACTTCAAGCCCGAGGAAGTAATGCATTAACCTATTTTTTTCATCTCAAATTCGCTTGCAAGATCCTCCTTTCAATAGCAAATCAACTCCTCATCACTTGTCAATATTAAATCATCAACATACAAAACAAGAATAAGCAACTTCCCATATACCACAATGTGATAGAGGTTCACATCTACTTCACTTTTGGTGAAGTCCAATCCATTGCGATAACTATCGATCTGCGTGTACCATGCTCATGGCACTTGTTGGAGACCATACAATGCTTTCTTGAGTCTACACACATATGGCTCTCGATCATATGTCTCAAATCCTTCCAAATTCTCTATACAAATTTCCTCCTCAACAACACCATTGAGAAAGGCGGTACTCACATCCATCTAGTGAATTTTCCACCCCATCTACATAGCTAATGCTAGAATGGATCTGATTGAAGAATATCTTGAAACTGGTGCAAACTTTTCCTCATAGTCCACTCCCTCTACTTGAGAGAATCCTTTAGACACAAATAGGGCCTTGTACTTCTTCATGCTCCCATCAGTTGCATGCTTCACTTTTTAGATCCATCTAGAACCAAACACTGATTTCCCTTCTAGTCTCGACACCACCTCTCATACACTATTATTCATTATGGATTCATATTCTTCCACCATGGCATCAACCCAAATAGGTTGAGAAACTGCTTCCTCAAACGAAGAAGGCTCCGTCTCAATGAGCTCTATCATGAGAGCCATGTAACCAGTTTACCTCTCAGGTGACTTCTTTTTCTTGCATACTAATGTAGGGGTCTCCACATTCTCCCTAACATCCTACAACAATCTATCAAATTCTATGGTTCTCTTTCTCCCCTCTCTCGAAGATTCTCGTTGAGTGGGTGACTCCACTCTACCTCTTGTCTGCTCCGTTGGATATGGCTACTCCACAACCTCCTGAAGCTCATCTTGAGGCTTCCCCTTTGGAGCTAGAATCTCCTTCTCTGGTGGGATACTTAGGTCTCATTATAGAGAGTATCTCATAGCCTTCTCCTCTTCTAACTTGATATCTCTCCTCACAACTGTCATCCTCTATGAGGGTAAATATGCCTAGTAATTGTGTGGAGTTTCGGTGTATCCTACAAAAACTCCCAACTTTGTTGTAGGCTCAAGTTTCTTCCTCGAATCCTTGGAGACGTGAAAATAAAATGAAGCTCCAAAAATTATGAAATGAGACACATCAAGCTTTCTCCCGCAGAAAAATTCCTCAACTGTGATCATGTCAAATATTATGTGATGAATCTGGTTATGCAAGTAGACTGTGGTGTTGCATGGTTCTACCCATAGATGTAATGGAAGCCCCTGATCATGCAACATGGCCCTTGCTTCTCCCACTATGCTTTTGTTCTTCCTTTCAGCTACCACATTCTGCTATGTGTTATGGGGTGCTATTAGTTCTCTTTGAATACCTTCTTTGGCACATAAATCCTTAAAGACATTCGAAACAAATTCACCTCCATTGTCACTCCTTAGAGCCTTCACCTTCTTCCTAACATCCTTCTCAACCAATGCCTTGAATTCAACAGATTTTGAGAAAACTTCATCCTTCTTCCGCACAAAGAAGAACCAACATTTTCTAGAGAAATCATCACTAAAAATAACATAGTACTAATGTTTTGCTATCGAGGTTATAGAAAAGGGTCATCAAACATCAGATTTGACTCACTCCAAGTTTGCATTTGCTCTATTATCTCGGCAATGGAAATTGGATTTGACATATTTCCCTAATTTGCAATATTTTCAAGCATCCTACTGGTCAAGGAAGACTTTAGGGAGGCCGATGGTAATTTGCTACATGATTTTTAAGGAACCATGGTGTAGATGACCAAATCGCTTGTGCCAAATTTCTCCAACATCTTGAATCTACAATTTTTCAACCTTGCTACTCAATGTAATGCAATCTCCCACCTCAAGTTTATATAGGTTCTTCACTCAAACCCCAATCTGATTCACTTAACCAATAGCTATGTGTATCAAAAATCCTTTCTCTTTACTGAAAATAACATCATAGCCCCTATCCTCTAATACTGCTACAAAGATCAAGTTCTTCTTTAACCCAGGTACAAACATTAACATCTTTGAGGTGAAGAGGGGAGGATTTCTCCCTCTCGAAGGTGATAGTACGAATCACTGTAGCATTGTACCTCTTGTCATCCCCCATTTTGATATGCATCTGGAGATCTTTCTCATCCAAGCTACTGAAAAACTCCTTGCCCCCTTTCATATGGAACAAGGCACTAGAATCGAGGTACCACACACTCCCTGTAATAATATTGGTCATGCATGCCATTAGGGTCAAGTCTAATTTTTATTGTGAAGCCAATGATTCACCTCCTACTCCTCTTGAAGGATTATTGTTATACTTCTTGTGTAGACATTTTGTTGCATAGTGCCCATATTCGTGGTAGTGGAAACAATTTATCTTGTTCAATTCTTTCTTCTTGCCATTATTTTGGATGAATTTAGGTTTTCTTTGGGTATTCTTACATTTTCCCTTCTTCCCTTTTCCAACCAAGGAAAAATTATCTTCATCATCTGCTCTAGATGAAGTTCCATCTCTCGTATTTCTCCTAAACTCTTCTTGAACCAAATTGGATCACAACCTTTCCCAATTCGGTAATTTTTCCCTTCCATTCACAAAGTCCTAGTAGGTATGCTAGGATTTTGGAAGCTTAGAAGAGTTAAGCTCATTAGATCATTTTTTGCCAAATTCACCCCAACCCCTCTAAGCTTAGCATGAACTTGAGTAAATCTAGAGAGATACCATAGAATGACATCATTCTTCTGCATCCTTATGTTTTGAAGTTTGTCTCTCAGGGCCAATTTTCTATGGTCACTGCTATTTTCGAAAAGCTTGGTCAGTGTCTTCCACATAGAAAATGACGTCTCTTTTCCATGGATATTTGAGACCGCATGGTCTCTCACACCTTTGATAATAATTCTCCTAGACTTTGCAACATCCTTCTACCACCGGGCTAATTTTGTGTATCAGACTGTTGGGTTATTTCAATGTTAGTTTTAACATATTCTAACAAAACATTATCGTCAAGCACTACTTCCATTCGATCCTTCTAGGCTATGAAATTCTAGCTACCCTCTAGGGTATACTCCAATCTCAGTTCGTTGAAAGACATCCTCCCGAATCTGAAGAAAAAATTGTTGCACTAAAGCTTTGAAATTGAATTCATGATAGACAAGTTCGAAATACTAGTTCTAATTTGATTTCATGGCTCTGATACCATGTAGAAATTTGATATAGATTGAAACTTCTGAAGACTTCAATCTGAAAAACGAGACACACAATTCTACTCTATTGATCCACGAAATGGAAATCACAATTTAGAAAAACATGTATAGATATGCAATAAGAAAAACCAAAATCACACAATGATTTATAGGGGAACCCAACTAGTAAAAACCCCTCAATCCTCTTTGCATTAATCATTTGAATATAGAAACTATTACAATTGTGTGCTCCAACTCTGAGCACAGCTTGCAAAAGAATAATTGTTTTCTCTGCTGAATGAGAAACTCTAGCCAACACTTATCCAATTATCTGCTTATGTAACCTCCTATTTCCTTATGAAATCCTTGAGGAAATTAGCTCCTAATATATAGGAATTTCCTCCTATTTTCTTGTGCAATTCCCAAAGATTTATCTTTTGACTTCATGCAACAATTGTACACTCATACTAGTATACAACTCATATTACACTACCTTGTCCTCTCCACCTTCATCTTAGCAATTCGAATTCCATGCATGCATTAGCTATTTTAGGTTGATTAATAAATTAACTGACATATCTCTGAGTTGGATTTTTGTCCCACTCCACAACTAACCTTCAACTGAATATATCAATAGTTAGAGGTTAGTTAACTGAATACAACTGGAAATCACTGAACTAGATTGCTAAAATTTAGCAATCACACATGCATGATTGAACTCCAAGCACAATAACTCGAGTTTATTGAGCTAACTAAGTGAAAAGATCCATGTCACGCTATTAACTGCCTCCAAGTTGTCTTGCTAATGTGGAAATTTGATTTATGCAATTTGATTAAGACTAAAGTCAAATTGAGCCTTTCTTGCTACATTTTTTCAACATACATGACTTACACATTTCATTTCTAGTGTTCACATGATTTTTACATGCATATTATATAGAATTTTACATAAAGAGAAAAGATAAATTAACTAAAGTTACAAGAATTAATTAAAATGATCAATGCGTTGAATGCATGTGATGCAAGTTTGTCTTCTAATATGGAGAACACTAGTAATTCACTCCATGAATATATAATTGAAGTATATTATTTTTTTTCCACATGTTTTGCCTATGTTTTTTCAAACAAAACTCATGTTAAGCTCATTTACACAAACATATTTTATAGTCTTGTAAATGGAAAAAAACAAGATTGTAAAGAAGCAATGACATACTGGATGAATCAAGACAACCCTATAATAACAAAATAGATGATGCATATGATACAACTAATATGCACATCACTCCTAAAGTTGTGAGTATATATTTTTGGTATTCATTGAAATTTATATTTTATTTTTGTAATGTTGATATAACTAAATTCCTTAGTATTATAAATGTTTTGTATTTATACTTATGCATTATTTTTTTATTGCATAGGAAAATGCAGAAACTAAAAAGCCACAAGAAAGAGTTGTAAAGCACACAAAGCCTACATGTCAAATATAAGTCAAGTTGGGTTTAGGAACTAAATAGCTTGGTTGATACATATGAAATTAAACCACATTGGTAGGTTGAAGTCTATCAAAATAGTTTCTATTCATGAAAATAATGAATATAAAAAGTAATTTCACCATATTGCACTATTATTTATATTGGAACTTTAAATTGTATATTTTTGTAACTAATTAAGAATTATAGATTATAGCCTTGATGATTAGCTCAATTGGTTGAGTCCTCGTCGTTAAAGAAACTTTGTTATTAAGAGGTCATGGGATTAATTCTCTCAACACTCTTAGTTTCAAGCTCTATGGTTGAGATGGTAGGAATATATCCTTTTACGTAGATATGATTGGTACAAATATTTTTTGGACGTAGTAGTCATTGATCTCTAGGGACTATGAACCATATATGAATAATAGTTGTAATAGTAATAATAATAATAATAGTAATAATAATTAGATAATCTCCTTCAGAAAGATGAATCACTCGCGTCTCTAAGCACAAGGGTTCCTAAAGACTGGGAAACATATTCACTTTGCAACAAGATGTATCGCAGCTTGAGCGGACTTGTGTCCCTACCTCCACCATCGAACTCCGATATTGAGGCATTTAACTCTCTAGTTGCGAATAACTTGAAATACTAAAAATCCAAGCCATCCCATTTTCTCAAAGAATTGGAGGAAATTTCGAAGGTAGAAGCTTTTGCAGCACATACAAGATCACGGGGCTTGCAATTAGCTGAGCATGGTTTGGCACATTAGATCATGGGCATTTGGTATTATCCATGCTTAGTTCAATAGCGGCTTGAAAAAAATTAAACAATAATGATCAAGGGCACTGTCTATTCATCATTCTATAGAAAATGGTTTAAATTTCTCTTTGAGAATAAGATAGATTGAGTCATGATATTCAGGAGCAGAAAATATTTCATGGGGGCTCAAGGGTTATATTTGGATTGATGGAGTCAATATTTCAACCTAGAAAGTGATCTTCCATCAGAAATCCCATTATGGGTGAAGCTCCCATTCCTCTTCATTGTTGGAATGATGCCACCTTCAGAAGCATTAGAATTTCCCTAGGCAAATATATTGATCGAGCCAAACCACAAGAAGTCTTATTTTCATGTGCAAGGATCTATGTGGTGGTATATATGGATAATGGTTTACCCGCAAAAATTAATATGAACTTGGATAGATGGTCCAATATTAAGGAGGTGGATTATGATCAACTCCCCTTCATATGCAAAATTTTCCATTAATATGACCACTTTGTGAGAATTTGCAACATGAAGTAAGAGAAACACCAAAAAAAGGAGAATAAAGAGATTCGTGGAAACAACCAAAAAGGAGAAGAAACTGACATTGTTAATATAACCCTCATCTAAGCAGGCAGAATAAGTAGGAAATAAAGGAAAAGGACCAGTCTCACAAAGGAAAATTGGTCCTAGTAATGGAGAAGGATTCAACAAAGCTAGCGGGAAGAGGCTAAATGATAATAGCTATGAAGAACTAAATATGGAGGCTATGGAAGGAGAATCGATGCTTTTACCTGAAGTTCCCGGTCAAGATAAGGATTTAAACCCATAAAGAATAGATGAAAATATGTTTCCCTTATCTGATGATCCATATCAAATGCATTAGGTGGATTCCTGTACAGAAGAGGAAGAGTTCCTCTCCCTGAGGAATGCTAAGGTAGATTCTGTAGAGCTATAACTAGGGTCTCCCACACCTCTAATTATCCTAAATTAATAAATCAATCCAGGAACGTTTTGTTATTGCAAAGAGTAACTCAATCTGAGGCTATTCGTCTGAGTAATGCTTAGTAGTATAACGTTCAGAAAATACCAAAGTAAATAGATGCTAAACTATAACTAAATCACCCCACACATGACAGTTTATCAGTCAAGGGTACGGAAGCGATAACCCATCCCTCTAGAAACTGATGGAAAGGAAATTAGAGCATGGACTATAGGTCTGTGAGCTAGGCGGCGTCTGCTGAGGCTCACTACAGCCTTAGACCTTCTCTCACACCAAAGGCAAGTCAATAGAACGGCAGAAGGTAAAATGGAACAGCAAGAAGGAAATGGAACAACAGTAAATGGAACAGCAATAAATGGAACAGCAATCAAAAGAACTAAATCTCGCGAGTCAAAACCAACTTACTCACACTCTACTATAACATTATTCTCAAGAAAACTAGATGGAATATACTTTATGGAACATCACTTATTGATGAATATTGGAACGACAATGATCAACCATATATACACGCCTCGCATCAATATAGCAATCTGAGAATGAAGGATAATATAACTATGTTTCTAAACAGAGTAACATTACTTTCAAGTTCCAATAATTGTTATTTCACATGGATCCAATGACAGTAACATTCACACTGACACTCTGTAACAGAAATAGCTGGTTTAAGACTAAAAACACGCGATTCAACTATGAAGAGATCTAATTATACGGTGCAGAGTCATTACACGGAAAAACCATTAATGTATTGATCATAACAGATCATAGCATAGCATATGAAAGATATATCAGATTACCGAGTAATAAAGATAAGCAAACCACGCGTAAATCATAGTATAATGATACAAAAGCAAGTGTCCTTCGGAGCCGGGCCCTTAGCTGCCAATGGTACACCACCTTAGGTTACTCCAAACACAAAGATGAAATAAACACCAAGTCTTTTATATTAATGCATCAACAAACGTACAATAAACCAAGTCTCAGTGAGACTCGATGATCAAAGTTTTGTCTGAAACTGAAAATTACAAAAGCAGGAGTCTCCCTTGCTCAACGACGATGTTCCTTTATATAAGAGTAATGGCAGAGATATCTAGGTAACAAAGATAAGTAAAACAGCGATCCCTCAAGATCGAAGATCCTGAGGGATTCTCCAATCTGTTAATCCTTTACTTTTCTTTCTCGCTTTCGCTGAATTGGTATCCCTCCTTCCTTTCTTGGGTTATTCCGCTCTGATTTGCTCGATCTTGTTCGCATCCGGTTTCCTTCTGGAGGGACAACAGTTATTCTTCCTCTTTTTTTTTCGGTTTTGGACGACAACTCCTTGCTTCCACCTTTCCTTGTATAGAAAAACAACAATTATTAATGATTGAGCTTCCCATATTAATTCTTGCACATTTTATTAAAATTCTTTATCTCTTTGAATTCACAATGCAGAAAAGGTTACAAATATTACTGAAAATCCACTAAATTGTTTGTCAAAAGCATACCTTTCAAGTGCTCCACACACCCCCCTCCTTACCCTGTTTCATGCCCTCATGAAAACATTATAGTTGACATGCAAGGCGGTAAGAGAATAGGCCGGAGAGGGAATCTTGTGAGGAGGCCGACAACCGTGATGAGCAACTAGATTATCATAGAACTGATTTATTTGATCTGCATGCATTTCATACAAGGCCTGATATCCGGGTGCAGGGTGCCAAATAATTGGACTACGAAATCGATACCCCAACCAGGATGGCCCTGCTTGCAGAATACGTTCCCCATAAAGGTTCAATCGGCTGGAAGGCAGCTCAAAATTCTCGTATTTGAATGGTTCCCTAAGCTGGATGTTTGGGATAGAGGTCCGGTATCAGAATTTTGCAGCATCGATGGCAAGGTCTTTAATCGTCAGAAAATATTCTAGACTATGTTGGATCAAGTCTTCGTGCATGGGTCCTAATATCTCGATGACACCCGGGGTCCTCATAAGGATCCTATGCTCTCTCCATAGCGTCACTGGGTCTCTAGGCTCAGCTCGCACCCATAAGTCTAGGCTATTCTCCTGTCTCTGAAAGGTGTTATAAGCTCTGAGCCATTTCAGCTGATTAACCCCAAATGAGATGAAGGCTTGGAATTGTATGTCGCCAACAAAAGGGCCAGGATTTAAATCAGTTT
>APFE030151371.1:22186-34401 GCA_000404065.3 Pinus taeda | reverse complement strand
TGGCTATGTTTTCTTCTACATCGGGGGCAGAAAATCGCCAGATTTTGTTCTGCCTCCATCTGCTTTTGTTTAGCCTGCACAATATCAAGCTGTGTAGTTAATGTCCCCAGAATATCGTTTTAAAATTTTCTAATAAATTTCCAAGTTCTACACGTGTTATTCCTTCTGTTGATATTTTGTTATCTCTGACAAACCGATCATATTCTGCTGGTTTTATCCTTGTGCTGCCTCTTGAACTCCTGATACATAAATCAATGATGTTAGCAAAATTCTCTTGATAAATATCCCCTTTTCCCATGATATTTAATGTTTCAATCCACTGTTCTTTCATGCCTCTGATCAATGTAGTTTTCAACACATTATCAGGCAGAGGTAGCGATGCATAGGGGGATCTCTGTAAATTATACTGGAAACGTTCTACGTATTCTTCTAAAGTTTCATTTGGTTTAGCTGTCATTTGGAAAATTTCATCTTTTAATTCTCTAGACCTACATTAATCCTGATATTTCTTTAGGAAAGATTCTTTCATTTGTTCCCAATTATTTATGAATCCACCACCTAAACCCATAAACCATCTTAGAGCCGCCCCTTTCAAAGTGGAGGGGAGCAACTTTAATTTCTGGGGGTCAGTGGTGTAATCATATCCTCTACATATCACATCGAATTCAAATAAGAATGCATCAGGGTCCTCTGATGTAAGTCCATGAAATGTAGGGATGTGTTGAAGAGGGATCGCTTTCATGGGCGCATTTGTTGCAGAATCCACAGGATATTAAAATGTAGAGGTTTGAGTATTTGGCTGATTCTGCGCCATAGCATCGAATATATGCCAATAACCTTCCAGGATTTCTAGGAGGGTATTCCTAGGTTGAGAAGGAACGGCCTTGGGAGGGATTATTTTAATGACACTTCCCCTATCTGGAATTTCTATCTGAGGGAATGGGGTGTCTTCAATAATAAGTTTTACCGTGCTCCCCTTATCTGGGCTACTCAACAGCTGGATTATCTTAAGAGGAGACCTTGGTTCTCCTATTTCCCCTGTTTCCCCTTCTCCTTCACAAATATTGCTTAGATTCCCTTCCTGCAGTCGTTCTGGAACAGAATTTTCAATTTCTTGAAAGTCCTATTCATCAGTCTGACTATGCACCTCAGCAAAGGCTCTAGATGGTGATGCTGTGGCCTGAAGGGAGCTAGTAGGCTGTTTAGAATTAATCTTTCTGGGGCCTACCGACGGCTAAGATTCAGTTTTCTTTAGATTTCGTCTATGAAGGTTGTTCGGCCAAGGGTCACCGGCCCTTTGGATTTTTCGGGTTTGGATGGAGGTTTGATATTCTTTTTTGGTTTTTTCTGCTTAGTCATGCACTCTAAAAAAAACTACTAAATCCTATTCAACCAACAATTCTACTAAGAGAGCGGACGGTGGAGCAGGGCTTTTACATGCTCCGTACGCAGGTTCTTACCTTCCGTTTTTAAAATCCAACTCTCCCCTAGCAGATTTGTGCACTACTCTGTAAAGGGCAAATGGCTATACTCTTTCCCCGACAACGGTGCCAAAATGTAGAGCTATAACTAGGGTCTCCCACACCTCTAATTATCCTACATTAATAAATCAATCCGGGAACGTTTTGTTATTGCAGATAGTAACTCAATCCAAGGCTATTCGTCCGAGTAATGCTTAGTAGTATAGCGTTCAGAAAATACCAAAGTAAATAGATGCTAAACTATAACTAAATCACCCCACACATGACAGTTTATCAGTCAAGGGTACGGAAGCGATAACCCATCCCTCTAGAAACTGATGGAAAGGAAATTAGAGCATGGACTATAGGTCTGGGAGCTAGGCAGTGTCTGCTGAGGCTCACTACAGCCTTAGACCTTTTCTCACACCAAAGGCAAGTAAATAGAACGACAGAAGGTAAAATGGAACAGCAAGAAGGAAATGGAACAACAGTAAATGGAACAACAGTAAATGGAACAACAATCAAAAGAACTAAATCTCGCGAGTCAAAACCAACTTACTCACACTCTACTATAACATTCTTCTCAAGCAAACTAGATGGAATATACTTTATGGAACAATACTCATTGATGAATTATGGAACGACAATGATCAACAATATATACACGCCTCGCATCAATATAGCAATCTGAGAATGAAGGATAATATAACTATGTTTCTAAACAGAGTAACATTACTTTCAAGTTCCAATAATTGTTATTTCACATGGATCCAATGACAGTAACATTCACACTGACGCTCTGTAACAAAAATAGCTGGTTTAAGACTAAAAACACGTGATTCAACTTGAAGAGATCTAATTATACGGTGCAAAGTCATTACACGGAAAAACCATTAATGTATTGATCATAACAGAGCATAGCATAACATATGAAAGATATATCAGATTACCGAGTAATAAAGATAAGTAAACCACGCGTAAATCACAATATAATGATACAAAAGCAAGTGTCCTTCGGAGCCGGGCCCGTAGCTGCCAATGGTACACCGCCTTAGGTTACGCCAAATGCAAAGATGAAATAAACACCAAGTCCTTTATATTAATGCATCAACAAATGTACAATAAACCAGGTCTCAGTGAGACTCGATGATCAAAGTTTTGTCTGAAATTGAAAATTACAAAAGCAGGAGTCTCCCTTGCTCAACGACGTTGTTCCTTTATATAAGAGTAACGACAGAGATATCTAGGTAACAAATATAAGTAAAACAGCGATCCCTCAGGATCGAAGATCCTGAGGGATTCGCCAATCTTTTAATCCTTTACTTTTCTTTCTCGCTTTCGCCGAATTGGTATCCCTCCTTCCTTTCCTGGGTTATTCCGCTCTGATTTGCTCGATCTTGTTCGCATCCGGTTTCCTTCTGGAGGGACAACAGTTATTCTTCCTCTGTTTTTCGCTTTTGGACGGAAACTCCTTGCTTCCACCTTTCCCTGTATAGAAAAACAACAATTATTAATGATTGAGCTTCCCATATTAATTCTTGCACATTTTATTAAAATCCTTTATCTATTTGAATTCAAAATGTAGAAAAGGTTACAAATATTACTAAAAAGCCACTAAATTGTTTGTCAAAAGCATACCTTTCAAGTGCTCCACATATTCTACTCCTACCATTTTGGCAGATGAGAAATATGAAGAAGAAAAAAAAAAGATCAGGAAAGTATACACCAAAAAGTGGGAAGGAATAACAATAGGGAGGTAATAATGGAGAGGGTAGAGAAATAAAAGGATACGTGAGAATAATAAATCGTACATCTGGAACTGAAAGGGTTCATGAATAATAGGAAATGAGGTAAATTTTCCCTATAACAGGGGGAAAGACTCATAAGAATTAAAAATGAAGGTAATCTCCTAAAACTACAAGGGACTAGGGCTATAGAAAAGAATGGAGGAATTTAAATCATTAATCAAGAAAGAAAGGTATGTAGTGCTTATTCTCCAAAAAACATAAATGGAGGAGTAGGAGACCCTCCAACGATAACACAAAATATGGAGAGGTGGTGGAATATTATCAGTTAGTTCAAGATGAGTTTTAGGAGGAGTTTGCACATTGTGTAACTCACTTTAGTTCAAGTTATAGATCATTTATCTTCCACTCATTGGTTGGCTTCTTGTTTTCTATAGATTTCCTCAAATCAAGTTTTCTCATTCCTAAATATTTATATGCTAATAAATTTTAGAGAAATATAGGAAATTTGAGCCTCCTTGATGGCCCTCCAATCAGAAAGTATATTTCAAGGAGATTTCAATACCACATTGCACAAGTGGGATAAAAAAGGAGGCTGTCAAGACAGAGAAGATTTTAGGAGAACATGGAATATATTATCGAGAAGCTCAACTTGATTGATAGAAATACTTCCTTTAATAATCATACATAGAGAAACAAAATATCATGTCGTGTGTATATTGCTGCCAGATTAGATAGGTTTTTATTTTTATTTCAAATTCCTTTATAAATAAAATTATGTTGGTTGGGTCTCATATTCTTCCATGGGATGGATCAAATCATCAAACAATAAAGCTATATTTTTTGGGAATGTTAATTATGGTCCTATTCCCTTTAGATATAGTCCTATTTGGGTCAGGAAGCTTGGGTTTAGTGTTTTGGTCAAAGCGACCTGTTACGTATGGGTATCATGTAGCCTAATAAATATTTTGGAATAAATTTTAAAAGACTCAAGGAAAATATCAAAATATGAGCTTATGATAAGAGGGAAGATAGAAAAATCAAAATTCAAACATGTAAAAGAAAAATGGAGTCTCTATAATAAAAAATGGAGGAGTGGCTAGTGACAAATGAGTTTGTTAGAAAAGAGAAGGAAAATTTTGCATACTATCATAAAATTCTAAAAGGAAGAGATATGGAGGCTCAAGTCACAGAGAATATGGTTACAAGTAGGGGATATGAACTTCAGATTCTTTCATAATCAGGCAAGGAGTAGAGTATGGAGGAATATCATAAAAGAGATAAAGGTAAGGAGAAAAAAAGTAACAAACTATCTACAACTAAAAGAAGAGGTATTTCATCACTTTAGTGACTTGTACAGTGAGAAGGACCCAATAAACATTAAGGAAGAATCATATATATTGGAAAACATACCACCACTTATTTCAAACAAGGACAATCTTGGGTTTAGAATGAATTTCACCAAAGTGGAAATCAAGAAAATAGTTTTTTCCTTTAATCTTTATAAGGCCCTAGGACCAGATGAATTCTTTTTGCATTTTTATTAGTACTTCAGGGAAGTGATAAAAATTTACTTATGTAGAATGATGGGATATTTGTTCGAATGGAATTTCATAGGGGGAGGAATTAATTCTTATTTCCTAGATTTGATTCTAGAGGAATCCAATCCATATTCTTTTTTTAGATTCCAATTGTAGTGCTATTTTAATCAATCCTAATTGACCAAGACTACAACCATTTAATTTTTAACCTAGGATAGGTATGTTATTTCAATGGAGTTTGCACTATCTATGTCAATACACTACAACCAAGAGTGAAAATAGAAAACAGTAAAGAATGTCATTGAATCAATTGCAGAAACTAAATCATTCATGTAAAAACTAAAACACTACATAAATGGAATCACACTTCATAATTACCAGAGAAAAGGCACGCCACACACTGTATTAATAACTACACCAGCTGGTCAACTACCATACTGCTAATCAAATCAGTGTAACATCATAACATAATTCTGGAACTAAAGCAGATATATTCTATAAATTATACACGGAAGTAGAAAACCATACAAACAGTAAAAGAGAGAAACAATAATTTACCGCTACTCTACCGCTGCAGTCCTTGCTAAAGTGGAGGGACCTTCCTCTCTATTAGGGGTGCAGGAATGAACATGAGATTAGTTAAAGAATCAAATTAGAAGCAACAACAACATCACCACAGTGTCTTTGATATTAAAAACAATTAAAAGATACAATATCAACATAACAATACTCTCTGTGCCGCGTCCCATACATGAGAGATTAAGTTTCTCTTATAGTTATTACATACCAAAAATCAGGGATAGATCAGTCATGAGAATCTCACGATTCTCATGTTGATCCTAAAATAGAAATCATTATAACTAGTTCCTAAATATGAATGCTATTCAAATACATCGGTTAAGACCATAACCACTTGTATATGTCACTTTCTAAATAAACAATTCATAACTTCCAATAGTTGTTGCATGGAATAGTACCCACTACTTTTCGAGCTTGGTGTAATAGCAACTTGTAGTCAAATGACATTTTGAGATGTAACAACAATCATTGTGTAACAACGACCTTGTAACAACACTTGAGGTGTAACAAAAGTAACCCGTGACAACAACGCGGTGTGACATCAACACCTGTAACAACATCGTGGTGTAACAACAAGATCTATAACAACACACAGAGTGTAACAACAAGATCTATAATACACACAGAGTGTAACAACAATATGTTCCGTCCTGCTCTTAGACCGATCAATGCGGTTGTTCATTCCATAACCTTTTTCTCGCAAGCAACACCTAAAAAAGAGGAGAGGATCCAAAATACTTCTCCAATGTTTACCCCAGTTAGCCATAAAAGGAATATTGCATCGTTATATTGGACAAAAATGAAAAAATAACATGATGGAAAAATAGGTTGTTTATAATAAGGAAAAGGTGATTAACATGTAAATTTTTGTTGGCCTGGAGGGAAAGAGGATCAAAACTGGGGTAAGAAAGTATATGAAATAGGTATAGAAACTACACCCAACATCTTCCCCCAACTGAAGCAATTGCATGTCCTCATGTAAAACCTCAGTTTCTCCTACTATACCTATGATGCAAGTCCATAAAATTATAGGCACCAGCTGTGTCTTCACCAGGAGACTTGTATCCTTGAGTAGCCATCAACTTTCGCGGCTAGGATTCTTCTTCATAGTCACAAAAGTGGTAATACGACTGGTATTCCTCCATCAACAACCAAATCAAAGGATATTTGAATCTCAGTATGATCCAGAAGGCTCCCAATGTATGCACCACCTGGGCATATTAGGGTACTCGTGTAACGGAAACCACAAAATTCTTGAACTCAAAAATATCTCTTTATTTTAATCCAACACTACAGGCCTCGATGCGCTTAAGGCACCCTGTTAGTGCTCAAATTTTCATTTGTGCATACAGATTGAGGCAAATCCCCCCAATCCTTTTTTTTGTAAGTGACTGACTATTCCGTAATTCCTGGGGTAATCAAGAACAACTTAAACTCACGTCTCAATTCATAAACCATTCCCGGTTCTTCCCTAATTGATAATGTTGCCCTTTCTTCATTGGTCTCAATTAAATTCATGGTCAAATGTCATTCGATTTGATTCCTCATAAAAGAAATGAAGGCTCACAACTTCAAATCCCCCATATAAGAGAAAACACTTGCCACCATCTTTGAACTGACATATTCACACATCATGTTATGTAAAAATAATTCAAAAAGTAATCATTGTTCATCAAAATCACAAGCACAAAAAAGTTCAAGAAAAGTACGGGTAGAAGAACCCAAATGAGGTATGTTTTCAAAGACTTATTTTAACTGAAACCAATAATAACGTTCCCATAGGAACAATGGATATGATGGGGAAGGCCTCCTGCATCCTAGCAGGTTCAAGGCAATCTCACGAAGCTTCATCTTATAATTTGTTAGATCCAGAACCTGTCGTTGTAACAACTGTAGTTGTCCGTATTTCTTCTTCATAGCTTCTTATGCCTCTGCTCTTCCCATTCTCTCTCTAATTATTCCTTTAACCATCTCTCCCTGAGTGAATTCATCATCTTCTTACGTGCCTTGATCGAGATCGTTCCCTCATGCAGAGAGAGCGCCTTCTTCTTCCATTTTTGTAACTCTAGTATCAAAAACATTCTTTGAGAACACCATCCTTCATCAGGACCCGGTGTTCTCCCACATGCACTATCAATTGAAGGTGTAACATCCTCCCAAGGGTGAAATTGATCCATTTTGGTTGTTGGTTCTTGTGTAACAACATCGTCATCAATGGGTTCTTGTGGAGCAACTTATTTTTCTACCTAGTTAGCTTCCGCTTCCACTGCTGGTTCTTGTGTAACAACAATGTCATCCACAGGTGCTTGTGTATCATTTTCCCCTTGGTTAGCTTATGTTTCCACTATTGGTTCTTGTGTAACAATGGTGTCAACCATAGGTTCATGTATATAATCTTCTTCCTTTTCCCCTTGGTTAGCTTCCACTTCCACTACTGGTTCTTGTGCAACAACAGTGTCATCCAAGGGTTCCTGTGTATCAACTACCAAATTACTCTCTGTGGAATGCTCCATCTTAGCTGCTGCTTCTTGTGTAACAAAAGCGTCTTCAAGGGATTTTTTTTCGTCAGCATCCCAGGACTCAGTTTATGTTTCCCTCAAAATAATGTCCACTGCACAGACTCTATACCCCATTACCATTAGATCCTTAGAACAAGTTGTGCACAAAGAACCCGAAACATTTTCCTCCCTGGCCCTATCTACAACCTCAGCGAAAGTATCTAACCCTGGGGCCCTTGCCTCTACCTTATCCTCTGCTAACTGCTTCCTTAAATTTTCATTTTCTCTTTCTAAACTTTCAATTTTAAGCAGCAAGGATTGGGTCTCGTTCTTACCTGCTGAGGAAGGTTCCTTCGACCAAGCTTACTCTTCATCTTCTTGCCTTGTTGCCTCCTTGTTCTTCTCAGACATGGATGGGGACTCTGGGTTCCCACTAACCCTTACTCTCTATTTCGCCACTTATCATCAATTAGCTTGTCAACTGGCCTCTTTCCAGCCCTTACTTTCAAGGGCTGGGGCTACTCCTTGGTTTCCGTCGAAGCTTCCTCAGACGTCCCAGCTCACTTCTTGCAGGTAGTCCTAGCCTTCTTTCTCATGAATTCATCCCAGCTCCTATCTTGGTGACTTAGGGTGTCTAGCACAATTAGCTTGAATAGACCGTGGTTTGTGATGCAAGTCTCTGGATGCGCAATTGTCTTCATAGTTGCAGCATATGCTTGATATTCTCCAACGAAAAATATGGGAGGTCTATCATCTGTCGATGTCAAAGGTGATTTAACAACTGAAAGTTGTAAATGAATACAATTGTTTCCCTTCCCTCACTAGTGATACACTTAATGAGGTAAAGGGTGACATCCACCCATGGCTGGGGAAGCGACAACCTGTCAATTCGTCTTCCTTCTTCACCAGTTGTTCCTCCCCTTGGAGAAAATAATCCTTCAAAGAGGGGTCATTTTGATTTCTGTTAAACCACCTTTTTCCCTCTGTTGCTAATGTCGTCACACAAGAAATTACCTCCTCTGTAACTTCCAATTTCTAGTTGTAATCCTCTAACCTTCATTTGATTCCTCTTTAAATTCTAGCAAATTCCATAGCAATTTCCCCGCCTGATCCTTCCAACCTTTGGGAAAACTCAAAACAACTTGCATCTTTAAAAATTTTGCATGCTTCAGGGAAATTATCCAATGCGTCTGTTGATCCTAGTTCATGTCGAATTGTAGCCCCACCCATTGCTACACTATTTCAATGTTATTCTCCTCTCTTGTCCTCGAGAAATTCTGAAGTGATCGGCACAATGCTCAGTTGTTCTAGCTCTGAAAGCTGTTCTCCTCCACTTTTTTCTAAGAGTTCTGCATGAGGATGCAATGCTTCAGCAATAGGAAAATAGTAGGGTGACGCAGTGAGACTAAAGGCAGGGATTTCAAATCAGGATTCGTACTGCGCAATAACGTTTCCTTATTAATGCTAAGTTATGAAATGTCTAGTTTGAGGTACAATTCCCTTTTCGGCATAATCGATCTTTAAATGATAATAATTATGAGATCATCATGCTTTGGTTTCAGTTCAAATGCTAAAAGTTCATGCAAAGGTCATGTCATAATGTAATTCATCCTCCCCTCCCGGCTTAAATGTGACAGTCGACCTCACCCATCAAAAGGATATCACATTAGATTTCCATAATTACTAAATAAAATAGGATAGCGATATTACCGTTTCATGATGTACCTATTGTGACGTGGAGAGAAGACATTGGCGATGAGGTGCGTGAAATTAACTCTGGCAGTCAAGGCAATTGCTCCCGAATCTTGGTGATATGTGTTGTGTATCACAATAGATAATTTATTTGGATTATTTCTAGAAGTTGTCAGTTGTTGCAAATGTAACAACCAAGATGACTGTTATATATTATTAGTTTCCACAAAAGACAAAAATAAAGAACTAAAATAGTCATGTAACAACATTATTGTAAGATATGCCCAAAATAACAAATGTTGTTTCCAAGTGTGTAACAACCACCATAGAGTGGTTTTCAACCGTTACAAAAATTGTTTGTTTGTGCCCAAAAGAAGTTTCCACAACCATATGTTTTTCATTATTTTATTTTCTTATATTATTATTATTATTTTTAGAAACAGATGTAACAGTCACTGACAAAGGTTGGTTTTCAGTTGTTACACTTATTGAAAAATTAGAATTTTGGCAGCATAGGGGGTTTTCCCCTGCTTTTGTAATCTGAAGGTCAGAATTCTAAAATTTTTGACACATGAATCCCTTGAAGTAGGTTTATGATATAACCGAAGATGGTTCCTGTTTGCAAGCAATGGTGTTCTCGCACTATTAATGGTAACCAAATTCATAGTCCCATTGTCAAAGACTGCATCTACCTCATAGGGAACTATCCATCTGGTGCAGAGCTTACCCTTGAAGTCCTTGAATCTTGGATCATATAAGAGAGCCCAATATCCTTTCTAAAACTTCTTCTTCTTGATGAGCCTATCATGCCACTTAGCTCTTTGCTGCTGGATAATCTCTGTTTGCTGGATAGCAACTAGTCATTTCTCCTCCAATTCATTGAGCTGGTTCAACCTTTTCTTTTGTGTTGTAGCTAGATCAAAATTCACCTGTAATGTTGTTCTCAATGTCTTGATTTTGAAATAAATAGGGAATAAGGGATTTTTACCATACGCAAGTTCGTATGGTGAGAATTCCATAGTATTCCTCCATGTAGTTCTATATGTCCACAACACTTCTGGAAGTTTATCAACCCAATTCCTTTGGTGACTAGCCACAATCTTGGTAAGAATCCCGTCAATGACCTTATTGGTGCTTTCCACTTGGCCATTTTCTTGTGGGTGATAAGGTGTTGTAATTCTATGATGGATTTTATATTTTTCAACCAACTTTTGGATCATATGGGATGTAAACTGGTGCCCTCCATCTGTCACTATCGACCTGGGTATCCCAAAAAGGAAAAAGATGTCTTCAAACAAGAAGTTTGAAATAGCCTGCTCCGTGGTTATGGTTAGTGCGTTTGCCTCAACCCATTTTGTGATGTAGTTGGTGCAGATCAAGATGTAGGATTTTTGTCTAGATGAAGGATTAATTGGTCCCACAAAATCAAAGGCCCATTTCTCAAAAGGTTCTAAAACTATTTGAGGTTGTAACAACATCTAATCTGATTGCAACGGTTGGCCCATCCTTTGGAAACTATCACATCCTTTCATGAGCTTCTTGGCATCCTGAAATAGTGTTGGACAATAATATCTTATCAAAAGGACTTTGTATCATGTATGCTTGTCTGTGAAGTGCCCTCCACAAGGTTCCTCGTGACAAGCCTTAAGGATGTCAAAGATCTGTTCTTCCCTAACACAACATCTGATCTAAAAATCTAGTCTAGTGTGATAGAGATTCCCATCTATCCAGGTATAGGTAGCACTTTGCTATATGATTTTTCTCTTTTCCTTGGAGGACAAGTATTGTGGAAACTTCCTTGCAACAAGATAATTGTCTATATCTGCATACCATGGTGAGTAAGTAGAAATAACAAAGAGATACTCATCAGGGAAAGAATCCTCAGTAGGAATGCAATTGTCATCAATAGTTAATCTAGAAAGAAAATCAGGTACTACGTTATCTTTTCTAGGTTTATCTACAATTGTGATATCAAATTCCTGTAACAACAATAACCAACGTGTAATTCTACCATTGGTAATTGACTTATTCATTAAAAAAAGAATGACAAAGTGGTAAGTGTGTACAAATAATTGATACCCAGTAATATAATGTCAAAACTTATTGATGGCATGCACTACTGCTAAGAATTCCTTCTCAATCACTGTGTAATTGAGCTCAGCTGGAGTCAAATTATTTCTTACATAATAAATAATGTAAGGTTTTATATCCTCCAGCTGGCCCAAAACAACACCTATAACAATATCAGATGCATCTGTAGCTATGTGAAACGACAATTCCCAATTAGGTCAATGTAAAACGGAGCTGTTGATACACAACATTTCAGCTTCAAAAATTCTTACTCAAATTTTTGTTCGAAAACTATATATCTCAGAGCAATGGAACAAATAAAATATTGCATGAATATAAACACAAAAAAAGCATAAAAAAAGAGAGACATAGATATATGTGGTTCACCCAGTTTGGGTTACGTCCACGGAGAAACAACCAGTCTTTCTTTCTTATATTATCCAGCAAACTGAAGAGATACAACCTACAGCAGATCCGCTGTAACACCCTCTTCGCTCTCAATCTCCTTGCTTTTCCTCACTCAAAATACAGATATTTAGATATACACAGACGCAATACAATTCCCTCATATATAGCGAGGGGTTTCCTTCTAGGGCAAAAATCCCTAAATTAAACATAACTTCTACCGTC
>APFE030151369.1:0-14270 GCA_000404065.3 Pinus taeda | reverse complement strand
CACATTGACAGTTACTGTAGATAGAACATGAACAATAAAACAATAAACTGCAGAAGACAAGCCAAGACTAGAGAACACAGGAATGTGGTTCAAGCCAAGGAAAAACCCCAAGATGGGGAAAACCTTTGATTAATTCTTCTTGTTATCAAATATCAAATGTTTAGCAGAGAGAGAGAGAGTGTCCAATAATGTACAATGATGATGAAGTCAAAGTCAATGTGACTTGACTTTCCAATTAGATGATCCAATACCATTGCCCTTAGTCAAGTAGATGGCCCAATCAAAATCTGCAATTCTGCTCAGTCAACAACAGTCAAACAGCTCTAACCAGAAAGTCAACAGTAGTCAACACAGCAGTAAAAATGTCCTCCATGAGCTTGGTCGAGGTGAAGGCAATGCAGCCTTCCTTGGAGGTCAACCAGCAACAAACACAGTCAACATAGTAGCAGCCAAACTCAGTCAACCAAAAAGTAAACTGTGGTCAGCGCTGGTCAAACTTCACCAAAAGCCTTGGTTCCTGTGCCAGAATGTGTGGCCTGCCCAAACTGAGAAATCTCCCCAAAAATCGCAGCAAAATAGTGCCAAATAAGCCTCGGTCAAATCTGGTCAAAGGTCACTGCAGAAAAGTCAATGCAGAAGAATGGAGATGCCCAGTCCACCCTTCATACGTGTGAGAAGAATCTACTGCTTAGATGTGAACGAACCAATTAAAAGAGAGAGAATGTGTTGTTGTGATGAGGTGCCAAAATGAGGAGGACATATGCTATATTTATAGTGGTTGATGTGAGGTGAAAAGGCATGTCTTTTCATCCATGAGCCGACATGAAAGGGAGCCGACCTAAAAAAGAAGCATTTGGAGGAAGATAAAAAATCGAAAATTCCCAATGATGAATGATGTCATCAAGAGCTCTTCAAGGGTGAAGAGTGCCATCAAAAAAGGAGTTGCTAAATGAGGGAATTGATCCCTAGTTGGCAACTTTAACACTCCCTCTCAACTAGGGAGAATTCCACCTGCCAATATCCATCAACCATCATGCCATCCTGATCATCATGTACTATCTCTGCATCTCGTGTCGTCTTTGCCGAAGATTGATATAGATAATAAGAAGGATCGATCGAGAATGAGTCTTAAGTCCTTACCACTCTCTACTGACAAAAGTCAGTCCACATAACCAGGGGTAGAAACCCAATCAGATTTGATCTTAAGCAATCAAGTTGTTGAACACCATGCATCCTAGACATAGGGAGTACGACAATACACGATGCATCCATCTGTAGTGCTATGGTCCCTAACCACTTATTCCGACTCTTTGGCCAAATGAGAGGTACTTCCCAAGAGTCCTAGATTGCAAGGGTAGGATGTATGCTGGGGCATCCGCAGGAGAAGGTGAAACACTCATCCTACTCATATGCCATAGGGGAAGGTGAACCACTCGCCCTATGCTCACATATATCATCATGGGGTATCACAGGGGAAGGTGAATCACTTGCCCTGTACATAACTTACCTATAAAGGAAGGTGAACCACACCCTATTGTCATACATAGCTCCAAGAAGTGCCCTAGGCCCCTAGGAGCTCCCAGAGCTCAATGCCCAACTCAAGCGGGACCCTCATGGGAGGGTCGTTCCACGACTCTAAGTCTATCTCGGAAGGCTAAGAATGTGACCTTCCCCAAGGGCTTCGTGAGGATGTCCGTGACCTGTTCATCTGTCTTGATGTGTTGGAGCCTTATTGTTCCCCGTTGTACCATGTCCCGGATGAAGTGGTACTTGATATCAATATGCTTGGAGCGGTCGTGGAACACGAGATTCTCTCAAAGGCGAATCCCACTTTGATTGTCGCAGTAGATAACAGTGGTATCCAACACATGCTAAAATAACTCACTGAAGAGCTTCTTAAACCAAATAGCTTCATAGCAGGCCATACTAGTTGCAATATATTAAGCCTCGATGGTGCTTAGAGCAACCGATTTCTGCTTCCTGCTCATCCAAGAAATTGAAGCAGATCCCAAAGAGAAGCAACATCCCGACGTGTTCTTTCTATCCACCACATTTCCATCCTAGTCAGCATTAGAATATCCACGTAGCCTCAAATTCCCGACAGTGTATCTTAGACCAAAGTTGATAGTGCCACGAAGATATCTTATGAGATTCTTTGCAGCAATCTAATGTATATGATGAGGCTCAACCATAAATTGTTTCAAAGTATTTACAACGAAGCATATGTCTGGTCGGGAGTTTACCAAGAACATCAGGGGCCCCACAAGTTGTCTATATTCAGAAGGATTTGCCAATTTGGGACCAGCAACACTTCAACATAGCTTCTTGAAATTGAGTTTCATCGGAGTAGACACAAACTTGCATTCCACCATCCCACATCTTTCTAATAACTTCACAATGTATTTTCCTTGAGAAAGCAAAATCTCGCCTGGCTTTTGCCAGACCTACAAGCTTAAGAAGTAATATATCGGTCCTAGGTCCTTCATCTCAAATTCGGAAGTCAACTCCCTCTTGCATTGATAAATGAGAGGGTCTGCACTAGCTAGAAAGAGATCATTAACATAAAGGACTGAAATAAGTGGCATGTCCTTTCAACCTTGAAGTAGGTTTGGATCAACATAGCGCCTTGTAAATCCTGGCTTCATAAGATAGCTATCAATCCTCTCATACCAAGCCCTAGGGGCTTGCTTTAACCCATAGAGGGTTTTCTTCAACCTGCATACATGAGACCTTCGATCTTGTACTTCAAACCCCTGCAGTTGTTCTAAATAGACTTCCTCCTTAAGTGAGCCATGCAAGAAAGCAGTCTTGATGTCCATTTGATGTAAGCTCCATCCTTGATTGACAACAAGAGAAATTATAGATCAGTTAGTGGTGTATCAAGCAACAAGTGCAAATATTTCATCATAGTCCACTCCTTCCTTTTGAGAGAAGCCACGAGTTACGAACCTAGCCTTATATTTTTCAACACTCCCATCAACTCCATGTTTAATTTTGTAAAGCCATTTTGAGGTGATCACAAACTTATCCTTAGGTCTAGGCACCACATCCCAAACATCATCCTTCATGATCGATTCCTATTCCTCATTCATTGCATCTTTCCATACTTGGTGCTTTACGGCTTCTTCGAACGTGCAAGGTTCAACTTGGACAATAGTACTCATAACGGCCAAGTACCCTTGATACCTGTTTGGCTTCTTACTTTTGTGAAATGTCCCTCTTGGAGCAATATGTCTTTCAACATCTTCGAGTGTATCTTTGAGCCATAAAGGTCTTTCCTTGAGGTAGAGGAATCACTAAGAGGTGGATCAATATGATCCATCGGGCCATCAACATTGGGCATAGGCTCATTCGTCGGAGGTTCATCTTGTTTTTCGGCAACATCATCATTGTCCTTCCTTGAGATGGGGAGATCTTTGGCTTCCCCAAGGGCAATGTCTTCATCAAAGGTGACATCATGGCTTACTTCCACATCTCCTTAACAAGGTACATAGATTCTATATGCCTTTGAGTTTTCACTGTAGCCAATGAATATACCTTTCTTCCCAGAAGATTCGAACTTATTCCTTTTCTCTTTAGGCACATGAAAGTATACCAGACAATCAACAATTCTAAAATGAGAAACATTAGGTTTCTTACTAGTGAAGACTTCCTCGGGTGTCTTGAAATCCAAAGCTTGATGCACACTCCTATTTTGAAAATATGTGGCAGTGTTGGCAGCTTCTCCCCACAAAAATTTTGGTAGACCTTGATCATAGATCATGTCACCTGTGGCTTCCATAATCATTCGATTTTTTCTTTTAGCAACACCATTTTGCTTAGGAGTGTATGGAACAATTATCTCCCTCTTAATGCTAGCCTCTCTACGAAAGTCATTGAATTCATTTGATTCATATTCGATTCCACTGTCGGTCCTCAACCTCTTGATCTTCTTCCTTGTTTGATTCTCCACCAATGCTTTGAAAGAATGAAACCATTTGAACACTTCATCCTTCCTCTTCAAGAAATAGATCCATGTTTTGCGTGAGAAGTCATCCACAGAGATCGCATAGTATAGGTATCCTCCCAATGAAGTTACGAGCAAGATACTAGACATGTCAGAGTGGACCAATTAAAGAATATCAGTTGTCTTGCTTTCACTAGAAGGGAATGGTCCCTTTGTATGTTTCCCAGCTGCACAACCCTGACAAACTCTTTCATGGTTCATGTTAAACTTGGGCATACCTGTGACCATCTTCGGTAAGGCTTTGTGATGTAAGTGGGCAAATCTCCGGTGCCATAATTCACATTGAAGAGAAGTATCAATTGCCAAAGATCCCAAAGGACTTCCACCAACTTGATAAAGACCATTGACCCTAAATCCAACTTGTGAACACTCGACTGTTGAAAAATGTGTAATTAGGTTTGGTCTTCATAAATATGAAATGTACTTTTGATTCTTGTATTTTGTAAAATGAAAGAAAAATTATTATTGTTATTTTTGAAGCATGGATTTCATGCTCAAGGTCTTTTACTTTAGAGGTCAAACACCCATTGAGTGCTTCTAGGGTTTGTCCTAGGTCAAGAAGTCAAAAGAGTCATTGTCATACGTTGAAGACCCCATCAGGCACATTTGAACTTGTAAAAATAATTATTTTTGTTTTTAAAAGTGTTAAAATACCCTCCAAGACCAAGTTGACCTGCTAGCTAAGAAGTCGACCTAAGTTGAGGTACTTCGTTCACCTTGGAAGCCTATATATAGGAGGGAACGCAACTTCCCATGGACACAAATTCATTCTCTCATCAAGCAAGTGAAGGAGAAGAAGGAAAGGGCTAGCGAAGGAAGAAGAAGGACGAAGATCAAGTGATTGGGTTATTTCTATCTCTCTCATCACACGTGCAAAGGAAGGAGACTGGTTTTTGCTGCTGGGTTAGGGTTTTGTTGTTGCAGGATCGAGCTTGGAGAAAGTGCAAAAAGAAGGTTGAAGGAAGGCTCATTAAGTCATCATCAAGCCTTAAAAGAAGGAGAAACTCAAGCGAAGGTCTCAAGAAGCCTTAGAAGTCCTAAATCAACTCACACGTGTGGAAGTAGTTGTTGCTGGAGGGGCTGGAAATTTCAGACTTGCAGTAGAGGTCGAAATTCTGTTGCAGGGGTTCGAAGTTGTGCTACTAGAAGAGATCTGACTCGGTTTGACTTGGACAAAGGAAGCACATCATCAAAAAGGTCAGACTTGGTCTTGGAGGGGTGTTGTTCTTGGTCTAGAGGTCCTAGAATTCATTAATTGAAGAATCTATAAGAAGAGGAGATTTGTGGGTTTTCCTCTCTCTTGCAGCCTATATCCTGTGTTCTTGTGTACTGTTGATCTTCTTTTTTTGGTAGCTGTTTGATGATAAGAATAACATAATAATACAAAAAGAAGCTAATAAGTAAGAAAACGTTAAAAGAATTCAAAAGCAGTTATCAAGCTAAAGAGAAGTCATCCTATTTAGTGCCCTATAGATTTATCAACATGGTATTGAAGCTAAGATTGGCTAAGGGCATGATGACGATCACTACTCCCTTGAAGAAGTTTCTAAAGAAGTGTTCTATGGTAGCAAGTCATCTCAAGAAGGGCATCAAGGCATTGTGGAATCTCCTATTTATCAAGAATGATATGACCAAGACATCTGCAAAGGACGAAAGACTATTCTCAGATATGACCAAGACATCTACAAAGGACAAAAGACTATTCTCAGCTCTTATTGGCACATTTGAAGATGAAAACATTTGGGTAATCGACAGTGGAGCATCAAGACATATGACTGGTGAACACAAGCAACTAAAGACCTTATCAAGAGGAAAATCTTCTTCTTTCGTTGAGCTTGGTGACAAGAAGAGCTATCTTGTAAGAGGAATTGGATCAACCTCGCTGGAGCTAGAGAATGGAGGAAATATTCATCTCAACGACATCCTATTTGTTCCAGGTTTGCAAAAGAATCTACTTTCTATTTCATGTCTAGAAGATAAGGGAGATAGAGTCACTTTTATAGATGGAAATATAATAGTATGGGATAAAAACTCTAGCATTGAAAATGCAAAAATGATTGGGATTCGTGAAGGAAGACTCTACAGATTGCTGACTCCTCTCTCTCAAGCTTTGGTTCACATTGAAGTAAGCCCATGTGAACTTTAGCATAGAAGGTTTGGTCACTTTCGCTACAAAATCTTACCAACTCTAAATTCAATGGTGAATGGCATCCCCGAACTCAAGGAGGATCATGGAGGAGTATGCAAGGGATGTGCATTAGGCAAAAATGTCAAGAGACCATTTGGAAGCAGTGCTTGAAGGTCAAAATAAGTTTTGGATCTCATTCATTGTGATGTCTGTGGTCCTATGTCTACAAAGTCTATTACAGGTCATCTATATTATGTGACATTCATTGATGACCATTTAAGGAAAACTTGGGTTTATTTGCTAAAATCCAAGGATGTAGTATTCATCAAATTTCAAGAATTCAAAGCTAAAGTGGAGAACCGTACAGAAAGAAGAATAAAGATTCTAAGGTCCTATATTGGAGGAGAATATACTTCAAAGGAAATCATAGCTTTCTGTAAGGAGTCTGGGATTAAGAGGGAGCTAATAGTCTCATACAATCCCGAACAAAATGGAGTAATAGAACGAAAGAATCGATCCATTGGAGAAAGTGTAAGAGCCATGTTACGTGATCAAGATTTGCCAGAATTTCTACGGGGTGAAGCAACAAACCTTGCTGTATATTCAAAATTGAAGTCCTCACAGATCACTAGATAACATGACTCTTGAAGAAGCATTGACTTGGAAGAAACCAAGCGTGGACCGTCTTCGAATATTTGGCTGTCCCGTCTATATTCACATACCGAAGGATAGGAGAAAGAAGTTGGATCCTACAAGCATGAAGGGAACATTTGTTGGCTATAGTAATACTTCAAAGGCATATAGGATCTGTATAAAGGAAGGACACCGAATAGAAGTTAGTCGAGATGTGATATTTGATGAAAGTATTGCATTTAAGAAATCAAAAGACCTCTCGATGGACTCTGATGACGAAGAACTTCCTATATTTGAAGAGGAAGGATCCAAGGAGGAAGAAGATTCAAATCATGAAGATGAAGGTTCTAGTGAACCCATGTAACCTGTGGTCATCCTTGAAAGTAGAAAGAGACCTAATTGGTTGAAATCTACTCTTTTAGATGCAGAGTGACATGGAGCAGCGAAAGGCACATTTAGGGAAAGTAGGAAGCCCAAAAGATATTCTGGGTATGCAGCCTATATGACGAAGCTAATAGAAGTAGAACCATCTACCTTTGAAGAGGCTGTCAAAGATCAAGAATGGAAAAATGCCATGAATGAAGAGTATCAATCACTAATGAAAAATGGAGTTTGGGAGATCGTACCTAGGTCGGAAGACAAATCTGTGGTAACTTCCAAGTGGCCCTACAAAATTAAACATGCAACAGATGGAAGTATTGATAAATATAAGGCAATATTTGTGGCTAGGGCCTTCTCTCAACAAGAAGGCATCGATTATGAAGAGACATTTGCACCTACAACAAGGTACACAACTATATGTTCATTTGTCTCTTTGGCAACATCGATGGGATGGAACATCCATCAAATAGATGTCAAGACTGCATTCCTGAATGGCACTATTGATGAAGAAGTCTATATAGAGCAGCGCTTGGGATTTGAAGTCAAAGATAGAGAAACTTATGTTTGCAGGTTAAAGAAGGCATTGTATGCCCTTAAGCAAGCACCAAGGGCATGGTATGCAAGGATGGATGAATACCTACAAAGGGTGGGCTTCTCGAAATGTTTTGCTGATCCGAATCTCTATATCAAGGTTGTGAAGGATGAGCCCGTAATCATTCTTTTATATTTGGATGATCTTCTCATGACAGGTGTGGAAGGTCGTATCCAAGAGTGCAAGAAGTAACTAGCAGCAAAATTCGACATGAAGTATCTAGGGCTGATGCACTATTATTTGGGACTTGAAGTTTGGCAGGAACTTGATGAGATTTATCTAGGTCAAGGAAAGTCTGTGATTGAGATGCTGAAGAGGTTTGATATGATGGATTGTAAACCTATGACAACTCCCATGATCACAAACTTGAAGAGGTTAAGAAGTTCCAAGTCAAGCCTAGTGGATCCGACTAGGTATAGACAATTGTTTGGCTCATTGATGTACTTGGTGAATACTCGACTAGACATATGTTTTGCAATGAATGTTCTCAGTCAGTTCGAACTTCCAGGTAGAGCCTAAGCATGATCATTGGATATCAGCCAAGCATATACTGAGATATCTGCAAGGAACAATCCACTACTACGTGAAGTATGATAAGAGGAATGATGCCCACTTGATTGTGTATACAAATTCCGACTGGGGAGGCAGTGAGCAGGATGGAAGAAGCACTACTAGAGGATGCTTTTGGGTAAATGTGGGAGGAGGGTGTTACAAAAAAGATGTACCACCTCTTTGTTTTCCATTCCACACAAAGCGCATATACTAGGCCCCTAAAAACCTCTTTTAGAAAGGTTCTCCCACCTGAGAATTTGATTGTCGAAAACCAACCACATGAAATACCTTAGTTTCAGGGGGACCTCCCAACGCCACACTTGTGATAGTGTTAAATTTGGCAACTAGGGCCAAATTCCACCACTGGACAGCTCATCTATTGGAAATGATTATTGCATCGAACTCCTCTTTTTGAGAGGACCAAAATCGACCTAAAGATCGCCGAATTTGGATAAGGAAATATTTTTTTATTTAAAAAGAAATTCTACAAGTCATAATCTTATTAAGGCGGGAAAATTGAAAATTTGAAATTCAAATTTGTCTCCAAGTGTCAAGGTCGGCTTCACCTCCATAAGGACAAATTGTCATATATATATATATATAGGCACCCTCCATCCTCATTTAGATCATCCAAGTGCTCATCCTCTCCTCTGAAATTGGACGGCATCTGAGGGAGGACGCAGGTGGCAGGGGTCGAGATTATGAGGAGGCCTATCTCTGTTCAGGGTACGGTTTTCTTGGGAGAAAGAGCTGCAGGTCTGTGGCTCCATGCGTGGAGGATATGAGGTCTGTCTTGGCAGTGTATCACTTGATTTTGGGTACAGATTTCCTGTTGAATATAGCCGCAGTCAGAGGAATACCTGTTGGATGGTTTTCTGTGCTATTTGGTGAGGTTTATCTTTGTTACAGGCTGCAGGAATACAGCTACTACAGCAGCTTGTTGCTAAGACTATTCGGTGGGTATGAAGGCATGTATAAGCCCTTCTCTCTAGGCCGTATATGCCCAGGTTTGAGCGCAGACAGGTCAGAATTCTTCCATGTAGTTTGGGACTGTTCAAGATTCGTTGAGGAGGAGCTACCAAGCTCTAAATCAGTGATTGGGTTTCTTCTATGGATAATCACAGTAATTGAGGGAGAGGAGAATGAGGACTGAAGCTGACAGCCCTAACCAGTGACCAGGATTGCCATCAACACTTGAAGCTAACTGTGTTTGTGCCCTAACCAGTATTCAGAATTGCAGTATAGAAATCTCCAGCCCTTGGTGCCAGAATTGCAGCTTCATTAAGTCATCTCCATGTTTAAGTGCTTTGATGTCAGATCTTCCATTTGGCAAGTTAGTACTGACTTTAAATTATTGTGCTCTATATCTCTCTCTGCTGAACATTTTATGATTAATAATAAGAGGATTCGATCAAGGGTTTTCCCCATCTTGGGGTTTTTCCTTGGTTTGAGCCATATTCTTGTGTTCTTCTGTCTTGGCTTGTCTTCAACATTCATTTCTTATGTTCTTTCATTTGTTACTGTATGATTGCTGATGGATTAATGGGCAAATGGATGTATGAAGTAACTAACCTATGCAAAGAACATGTTAACTTAAAATTAACATGGTATCAGAGCTTAGGTGAGGACAAGCCCAAGTATAAGAGATTGTAATCACCAAGAAGCTTCTGAGGAATTTCATTGATTAAACATTCAGCCCTCTGAGGTAACTCTAAGTTCAAGAATAACGAATATGTGACATTCTCTTAAAGATCATGGATACCAATCCAAGAGCTACTCGAACATCACGGGCAAAGGCTGGAAGTCATCAAGGTATGTTTCTGTATTCATAAGGTATGTTTTGAGTAATGTCAAGATATTTTCGGAGGATTATTTAACAGTCCTAGCTTGAGACTGTATAAGCATATAGGAGGATATACTTAAAGATGGAAATCTTCTATGATCCTTGGAGATAGGGCCGAACCTCTGTAGATGCTTGACTGAAGTATTGCAACCCTCATTTTTTAGAGGACTATCATTCCTAAAAGAATAATTTCTCTCTGAGATTCTCAGATCCCAGGAACGTTTCAGATGACTGCTATGGTTTCACATCCATCTCATCCTTTTTTGGTTCATTGCATATCACCGGGCATTTGAAGCCGAGTTGTTAAAGGGTATATTAAAGACAACCCAGTTTGAGCATGAGCACTGGATCTTTGCTGAGAGTTCGTTGACAATTCTGAATATAAGGATCAGCCTTGATTATCCTATGCGGCATACTTTCTGGGAAAATTTTCAGATCAAGGAGCAATATTAGATAATCATTGACTGTATTGCTCTAACTTTTGCAGCAGTTTTTTTGGGGATATATGTATATATATACTATCGACATAATCTGTCAGGTCTGTGAAGGCATTATGGAAGATGTATTGATCGCTTGATATCTCAAGGCAATACGTCCTTTTTTCTTAATACCAACTCTAAGGTTCTGAGTGACCTTGCTCTGAACCTGATTTAAGAATCTTGATCTCTAATGATGATGTAATCCTAGCAACGTTTGATTGATGCTCTTCCTGAAGGTATCTCGGCTCATTAAAATCAACTGTTAACTTCCCCACAAGAATTCTGGGCTATGCTTAAAAGCATGACCTATTAAGTTTTGTTGTTGGTAAGTAAGGCATCCCATATTCTGTGCTAAGAGATTCAGATTTGAGGATTGAATTCGAAGCATACAGAACTGTAAGGAGTTCTATTACATCTCATATTCGATGGCTTGACAACCTTATCCTATCTCCGACCTTGATATCAAATTATAGTATCATTTTCTTCAAAGTCAAACGCCTTATCATATTGTGAAATGTGGCTCTTGGTTGTCAAATCTACTTGACCTTCTCTCTCTTGAATTATTGAAATCATTCAAAGCCAAGAATGGAACATCTCCAGGAGCAGAGGTATCAGCTTGATGGAAAGTCAATTTGAAATCATATAAGTGACAACTGAATTAGGACAGTTTTCTGAAGATATGTCTAAGATTCGGGTTGAAAATTGACTGCGTGTAGAAGTTGTCATCGCATCATTAATAAGTAGAAAAGCGTTCCGCTCTTGTTGTTAAGTTGTATCACTGATACACAGCATTGGCTGAATGTTGCAGTGAACCTGTCAGAGGCGGAAACATTCAGATCAAGGATAGAGCTTGTTTTCACTGATGAACATGTATAAGGAAATGTTGAGATTAGTTACTGCTGGACATGTATTACTATTATCTATGGAATAAAACTGAGAAGCCTTCTTAACAAAACAATGCTTGTATGGACCATATTGGTATATTGAGTAATGATGGGGTCGTCCTGGAAGTACGAAAATCTGTAGCAATCAAGGATAGTATCCTGTGCAGTAAAGATATGATATTAGTGGCACTGTCTATGAATGACATCCCGGTACATGCAGCACAACATCGTTTATGCTCTATTGTCAGCCCAACCTTTTGTATGATATCGCTACAAGACTAGTAGCGGTGGTGATATGTTGTAGGCCCTGTATGTTGATATCTGTGTTACAGGATTTTTCACAATCAAGCTGTAAACCAGTCAAATGCATATTTTGAAGCTTTCATTCTTGAAGATCGGCTAGGAAAAGAATGGCCTTTGTTGAAATCATCTCAAGAAAGATGTCTTCTCCTGATGAAAGAAGAACCTTGTCGATTCTTCAGAAAGTTCCTCTTTGATCTGGAGCTTCCTTGAAGCCCATATGAGAAGCCCAGGAAATTAAACATAGCAAGGCTCTACTATAAAATCTTTGGATTAATAGCAGGTTGAAGACTGACCTATGAATACAATTTGGGTATGAGGGAGCTATGATTCAGCTATTGATGACATCTGTGCTACAGATGATAACCTTCTCATTTATCAAAGTAAGATGGAGCTTTTTCTTAAGGGGTCAAGATGAAGGGATCTAAGATTAAAAGGTTTGATAAGATGGAGATGCTGCTAATTCGGACATAGTCATCTTATGAGGTCTCTATATGAAGACTTTTGAGTGGATCCATGGATATGAATTGCTGCTTACTCAGATATCTCTATTGCCTCAAATGCATTGCTGAAATTTTTGTTGGTTAGAAACTTAGACAGTATGGTAAATGTAAAGTGCACATCTAAAATTGACATTTACTTAATGAATAAATCAAAATCTGAAATCTGGATCATTATGAAGGCTGAAATCAGCAAGTATGGCTTCAGTGAGCCATTTATGCATACCTTTGTTGTATATTGCAGAAGAAGATTTCGAGAATCCAGTATTTCTCATACCACCATATATGGTACAGCAAAGGACAGATTTCTACGACTTGTTTGGGTGGACAGATCTTATGATGAGCAGGCTGTCAGATGAACACAGTGCACCCTGGAAAGACAAAGAGGGAGTAAGATCAGTCAAATAATGCAAGAAGCAGAGGACTGTGCGACCAAGATCTCTGCTATAAATCAATGTGTTCGCTATACATACATCTATATGCTATGAGGATCTTATTGATCTAGTCTTGACTTTCAGAAAGCAGCTTGGCACTATTCCCTATATGAAGGGATCCTTGATTAAAGATTGAAGATTGAGCTCTGGGAGCTCTTGGGGGCTTGGGGTACTTATTGAGCTATGAGCGAACATAAGGTGAGTGGTTCACCTTCCCCTGTGGTACCTCATGATGGTTGATATGTATGTAGGGTCAGTGGTTCACCTTCCCCTATTGGTGATGACATATGCATAGGACGAGTGGTTCACCTTCTCCTAATGGCATATGAGCAGGATGAGTGGTTCACCTTCTCCTGCAGATACCCCAGTGAGAGATGCATATAGGCATCTGTTGACATGTCAGTGGGACGTGGTTCATCCTTTCCCCACATGTAGGATGCTAATTCCCTACGATTGTTGGTTGACATGTTGGTGGGACGCGGTTCATCCTTTCCTCACATGTAGGATCCTTCCTACGATTGATTGTTGTGACTTATGTTTGTAGGATGTGGTTTGTCCTTTCCCTACGTGTGATTGTAGGATGTGGTTCGTCCTTTCCCTGTGTGGTTATGAGCAGGATGTGGTACATTCTTTCCCTGCTATTGATTCAATATCATCCTACCCATGTAGGCCGGGACACATGGGAAGTACCTCTCATCTGGCCAATGAGTTGGGAAAAGTGGTTAGGGACCATAGCACTACTGATGGACGCATCGGGTATTGCCGTACTCCCTATGATTAGGATGCTTGGTGTTCTTCAACTTGATCTGGGATCAAGTCTGATTGAGGTTTTACCTCTGGACTGACTTTTGTCAGTGGAGAGTGGTAAGGGCTTGTGACTCACTCTTGGTCAATTCTTCTTCATTATTACTTCAGTGTTCAGCAGAGCAGAGCAGAATCAAGATTCAGAGATGGTTCATGATGGCATGCTGATCAGTGACATAGTTGTTGGTTTGACAGGTGGAATTCTCCCTAGTTGAGAGGGAGTGTTAAATTTGGCAACTAGGGCCAAATTCCACCAGTGTTGTGAAAATCGCGATTCAATCGCGCGTTTTTGAAAAAATCGCGAGTTTTTCCCCTTGGCGATTAAATCGCGATTTTTAAGCGAAAAAATTGCGGAATTTTTTTTTTTTTGCCGATTTTTTTTCGAAAAAATCGCGATTTTTACGGTAAAAATCGCGGGGTCGGGCGGCAGCGGGTTTTTAAATAAGAAAAATGAAAAATCATTTGCCCATTTGGACAGCGCGCGGCGGAGGAGAGCTTCTCAGCTGGGAGAGAGGACCTTGAGGGCGATTTTGCTGATTCGAGAGGAGACCGCTCACTATTTCGAGAGGAGATCGCCATTTTCACCGTAGAATCGGTATGTAGGTTGATTTTTTTTAGTTTTCATTGTTTCAAAACAATGTTTTTCTATGTTTTTAATTTTTTTTTGTTGAAAAACTTCATATGGGCACCATTTTTTTTTTGTTTTCATTGTGTTTAAAGAATTGTTTGTATTT
>APFE030151365.1:10140-28497 GCA_000404065.3 Pinus taeda | reverse complement strand
CGGAGGAGATTTGAACCTGTGATTGATTCAGATATGAGCTAGTTTGTGTGTAACAGGTGGAGATAGTACTAAGTACTTGCGAGGAGTATTGTACTATGTATTGTTACATGTTCTCAATCAATATAATATATAGATAGTTGGGGGTTTTCAGTTGTATGCTTTCCCCGGGTACATACTGTGTTGGTATGTGTGATTGATGCTTCAATGTGCGCATGCGATTGATGTTTTAATTTTTCAAATTGATGATCAACGTAGAGGAGGTTATGTATTATGCATGATTCCGCAAATAGTGTATAATCAGGATAATCTCTGTGAATAAGTGTCATATTATTCAAAATTTCTACAATATTTGATATTCTCCCTGCAAGGTATATCATGTCAGCTAAACCAAATCAGAATAAACCAACATACCTTAGCATAATTTGGGGAGGTTACCTTGTCTACATGATCAACGTAATACATGTATAACATAATAATGACGATGTATAGAAATATAACACATAATCATATAACCATATAACCATCATACTAGCTACAGTCTAGTCATCAATGCATGACCATATCAACTACACATACCATGACCTCATGCATGGAAAACAGCCACCACATCACTATACACGACCACATGTGAATACTGACATGCATAAACAATGCATAATCAACCATACACTCATGATGACACACTCCCCAATAACACCATGAACTTCCCATGGCAACCTCACTGGAACCATATACCATACCATACAAATGCAACAAGCACACAATCTTACAACACAAGAAACACAAATGAAACCAACATGAATACATTACCAACACACAACCCATCTAGTTAGAGGGTGAACCATGCTCTGATAGCACTCTGTAACACCCTCCTCCCACATCTACCCAAGTAACGGACCAACCGAGGTAAACATGTGACGAGAAGTTATAATGATATGATTCGACCCCCTATGTGTCAATTAAGGAAGTGGAATTGGTGGAACATATCACATAGACCTTCCACATCAACAACAGAACTCCCAAGAGCCATCCCAGCCACTCAGGTAACCAGCCCCTGAGACCAACTAAAGTGTTAGTACATTAAACCCCTAGACGCCCCCTTGATTTGGACTAGGGTGTGTTTAGGCAACTCCAAATGCTCCCACAACAAGGGCAAGCGAGCATCTGGGAATTTTTTTTCCCTAGTGTTGTGCTTGCGACTCTGGGATTTATGCCACTTTTTTAGGCACAGAGCCCAAGTCAAGACCCATAACTTAATGGCACCTTCAGAGATGAATTTACATAAGATACATCGTTCATTCATTTACAAGTAAAAACATGATAAGAGCCAAAGATCATGACAATCATAAAACTCATTCATAACCAACATATAAACATCATAGATGCTAAGCAGAAAACAACCATATAAAACACATAACAATAAGCATATTTACCTATCAATACCATAGGAAAGAGATTTTTATTACCACAAGAAAAATGAAACTAGATCTAGGACTTCCATGCACCACCCGACCATAGACATGGAAAGAGGAAAGAGGATGAAGATCCTCACAATATTTACATCAAAGAATATAAAGGTCATCATGAAGTAAATGGACTTGAGACAGAGATTCCTGATATAACAAAGCCATTGAAGATGAAGAAGGTGGATATAGGGTTGGAGGCTGAATAGGAGTACGCAACAATAGGAGATTATTGGGATGAGGACATAGTCAACAAAATAACAGATCCCTTGCATGAATATCAGGAGTTGTTCCGTACTAAGTTTTCAGATATGAAGTGCATATTAGGAGATTTGGGAGTTATGATGATTCCTCTGAAGTTTGATGTGATGCCTGTCAAGCATTGACCTTATAGACTGAATCCAAAATACAAGGAGAAGGTGAAAGAATAATTAGGCAAAATATCAATAGTTAGGATAATTGAACATGTCGAAGAGTATGAATGGGTAAGTCCCATGGTGATTCAGGAAAAGAAGGCAAAAGGGGAAATCAAAATTTGTGTTGACTTAAGGAAATTGAATGATGCATGCCTGCATGACCCCTTACCTACACCATTTATAGATGAATTATTGGACAATGTAGGAGGACAAGAGGCATTTTATTTCATATATGGCTTTTTAGGATACCATCAGATCATAATTGCACTGAAAGATAGACATAAAATGTATTTTACGATAGAGTGGGGCTCTTATCATTACACGATGATGCCTTTGGATTAAAGAATGCACTTGCTATATTTTCCAGAGTTGTAATTGCAACCTTCAAAGAATATATACAAAAGTTTCTAGAAGTATACTTTGACGATTAGATAGTCTTTGGTCTATTAAAGAAGCATGTGGCAAGCTTAAGGCTGATGTTGGATACCTATAGGTAGTGTCATATCTCATTGAACTTGAAGAAGTGCATCTGTTATGCACCATTTGGTATATTGTTGGGATATGTAGTTTGTAAACATGGATTAAAGGTGGATCCTGTGAAGATCGCAGTTATTGTGAACCTGCTAGCATAAAAAACTGTGAGATAACTACACACGACACTGGGACACATTGGCTACTACAAAAAGTTTATAAAGGGGTACTTGCAGATAACTACATTGATGGAGAAATTACCGAAGAAAGCTGTGACTTTTCAATGGAGAGAAGAGTGCCAAAAGAACTTGTATGTACTAAAAGAGAAGATGGTAACTGCGCCTATTATAGTTTTCCCGGTTTGGAAGAAAGAGTTCCATGTACATGTTGATGCATATTACATACCATTAGGTGTAGCGCTAGCGCAACCAGGAGTAGGGGAAATTGATCATCCCATAACATTTGCAAGAAGGAAACTGTCTAACGTGGAAAATAACTATAGCACGACAGAAAGAGAGGGATTAACTATGGTGTATGCTTTACACAAATTCAGGGAGTACTTGTTGGGGGCACATTTTCAAAATGTTCATTGATCACTCCACGCTTAAATGTTTGGTGAATAAGCCTATTTTAGGAGGAAATATATGTCAATGGTTGTTATTATTCTAGGACTATGACTTTGAAGTTATAGTGAAGCCAAGAAAATCGAATGTTGGACCTGATAATCTATCAAGGATAGAGACAGGAGAAGAACCCATAAGTATCAAAGATAACATGCCTGATGCACATCTATTCGTAATTAGAGTCGCAGATGATCACTTCGCAGATATTATTTTTTTTCTAGCCACAGGGATGGCACCCACGAAGTAGACTATGAAGCAAAAGAAGGAGTTGGTGTCTCGAGCAACTGATTTTCCGTTGATTCTAGACATTTGTACAAACTGGGATTCGATGAAGTACCGCGTAGATACATCCTTAAACATGAATGATAGAGTATTCCTTCAGAAGCTCATCGAGGAGTCGTAGGTGGTAACTATGCAGGAAAATCCACTGCGCAAAAGATCTTGAGAGCTGGACTATAGTGGCCCACAGTACATAAGGATGCAAATGAATTATGTCAAGCATGTGATGTATGTCAAAGAATAGGAAAGCCATCTAGAAGAGTTGAGATGCCACTAGTGCCACCTGTAACTTTGCAGGCTTTTGACAAATGAGCTATTGACTTTGTTGTACCTATTAGTCTGCCAGGAAAGAAGATTGGTGCGAGGTATATAATCATTGCAACTGATTATTTGACAAGATGGGTTGAGGCACAACCAATGAAGGAATACAACGTAGAAACATATGTGAAATTCATCTTTGAATATATATTGTCCAGGTTTGGTTGTTCAAAGATCTTGATGAGTGACCAAGGCACACATTTCTTGAAAAAAGACCATTGAACCACAAACTGAGGAATTTAAAGTTTACCACTAGAAGATCACCCCTTATCATCTACAAATGGAATAGTGGAAGCTTTCAATAAGATTATGGAGAATGCATTGACAAGGTATGCAATGTGAACAAACATGACTAGGATTTGAGAATTCCAGCGGTGTTGTGGGCATATAGAACAACATGCAAGAAATTGATAGGGCAGACACCGTTTAGGTTGGTATATGGACAAGAGGCAATTATGCCTATGGAATACATTATGCCAAGTTTGAGAATTGAAATTGTCACATATATGGAAGATATTGACATTATGAAGGAAAGAATGTTGCAAATACTAGCTCTAAAAGAAGACAACTTCATAGTAGGGTTTCATAAACAAGTGCAGAAAGCAAGGGAGAAAGCCTGACATGATAGGCGTATCAAGAAGAAAACATTCCAGGAAGGAGATCTTGTATTATTATATGACAACAAATTCATGAAGTTCCCAATAAAATGTAAAACACATTGGTTAGGACCATATATCATCAAGCATATCTCTAATGGTAGTGCAGTTCAACTCGTGAAGATGAATGGTCAGCTGATTCTAGGACGAGTGAATGGTAGCAGGTTGAAGATATACATGGACAACTCTATCCCTAGAGCTTCACACTGAAAAATGAAGGGAAGCAATTCCTAGTTCCACCTGCAATTGAAAGCGGGCACGAGAGTATAAACTACTCTGCAGAAAGGGACTGCACCGAAGAAATATTACTACGTGATAATCAGGAGTATGACGAAGTCCGAAGGAACTGCGACAAAGAAACAGTGACTGCGCTACGAGGGAAGGTTCGTCGAAGTTGGCCAAAAATATGATCATTGGAAGGGAAAAGCTAACATTAAAAGGAAGTTGTCGTTAAGGGACACGAGAGAAGAGAATTTATGAAGCACAACTGGATGTATATAGCCCCGTACTTGCATTAAATGAGAAAATATTGAAGAAATCATGATGTTATAATTCAAATTTGTTATAAAACCATATCTCGTGCCACATTTGACACTTTTCCATCTAGAGAAGTTGAGACATTGCATCTAAGTGTGAAGAAAGCTACTATATGTCTGAGAGGATTTTTGAGGAACTTGTTGGAATATTTCTAGAGAAAGGATTAGTGGGTAATATGGAGGCACAAGGAGTGAAGGTTCCTATGTCCCCAATACACTAGAGGTCGCCAAGAAATCAAGTACCCACAGAACCACAACCACAGAAGAAGCAAGAGAAGAGACTCGCTAAGGTCCCTAGGGTGGAACTCAGAACATTCCCGAGGAAGAAAACACAAAAGGAAGTTCTCACGAAGAACAAAGAAGATAAGGGGAAGAAGCCTATGTAGAAAGGAAAGGAGTTGATGCAGCAAAAAGTGCCTGAACAGATCAATGATAGTGAAGAGGAGGATGAATTTCAACGCATGGAGACTGAGGACGAATAGATTCTTGCTATGCTCCCACCTTACATGCCACCAAGAAAACCAAACACCAAGCTAGTTAAGGAACCAAAGGAGGGTAAAATTGCCACATGCACTCCATTACTACCGTAGGAAGTGTTGTTTGAGGGTGAAGTGTTGGGAAATATTCCTTAGCTGAAACTGGAAGATTGGGACTAACGGTGAGAGAAAATACCCTCAATTTGAACCAAGTACATATTTGAAGCAGGTTTGGTACCCAAAAAGTGGAGTCACGAGGCAGGAACCATTCCAGTGGGCTACATGATTGCAAAGAGTAGGCCTCTTGAATATTCTAATTGTGCCACACTTTGGCTAAAGCACATCCAGTACAATGTGTGTACAATAGCTCCTTGCACTAGTACATGATGGATGCATTTGGCTAGGGACGAGGATCTCGATTGATGAGATGTTAGTCTGAAAAATCGCAGCGTTGCCTCATAAGGGAAAAGACCCTGCAAAATAATTTATGGGCAAGAATAAGGAAAAGGAGATGACACAAATGATGAAGGAAAAGTTTGGACCGGTGAAGAAGTCGTGGGGAAATGACATCAATTCCATTGATGACCAGGGAGTGTGTTTTGTTGCACACATTGTTGGTACCATTTCATTTCCATCCTTTTCTTCTAGAAATCCATCATTTGTCTATCTTTTTCTCCCATAAACCCCTCATATCCATCGAAACTGATTAATCAATAGCATTATAGTTGTTAATTTACATTAAATTTAATTTGTGAATTTTTATGTTAAAAATTAGGAATTTTCAACAAAAATTACAGGATGTCATGACTTCCTGTAAATGGTTTATGATGTGACATGTGGCATGGCAGGCAAGTCAAACAATGGATAGGAACGTGATCTGGAATGTACATGCATGGTGAAAAATCGATTCAACAACAAATCAAAAGCTCTTGGATACGCGGTCAATGCTGGTCAAACCCAACCTTTTTGGTCACAAAGGCAGAAAAAAGCCATAGTTTCCCAAACTGATTTCGTTTTGCTTTTGGAAATCGGTTTAGATTAGAAAGGACAAAAATCACTCTTTTGTAAAAGCAGAAACATCTGCATAATGTATGTACATTCGATTTAGATAGGAGACAAGTAGATAAAGACTGTGTATTGTATTGTTTCCAGAACAATTATTATCTCTATGTATTGTTCCAGAACATTACTCTTGCATGTGATTTCAATCTTTAGAACTTAATTACAGTCACCATTTTATTCCAACAGTGCTTATGCGTTAACATTCTCATCGCTTGAAGTTTCTTAAGTGTGCCATTGAAGCGTGGACGGGCCCTACGTGGAGATTGGTATACTGTTAATTTCATTTCCATAACGTTTCACATTTGAATGGTGTGCGTAGTGTTTAATGTTATTTCCTTGTCTGTGAGTTTATCGATTTGATTAGAAATTCTTGCAAATGATATTCATGGTGATAGCTTGAAGATTTGATTGCTAGATCATTGAACAATATCTTGTAAAAGATTTAATTGATCATTAGATTTCGAAGCATCTCTGTGGACTCTGTTTTCATGCATTTAAAATTTCAATGTGCTTTTGATTTTCATGAATGCTTAGTGTGTTAGCTGGAAAGAGCTTTTGTGTATAGTATCCTTGTAAAAGGATTGAAAACTCAGTCTAGCAATATGCTGTATCTTTAGGACAGTTAGATAAATTAGGTGATCTGAGTGTTAAGGTGAGAGGAAACATATTTCAACCTCATGTAAAGGAGAGTTGTAGCCTATCACAGTAGACACTTAGTTAGGGATCCTTTTATGTCTATAGACTTTAGACACGTGCCTATAAGTCTACCTACCTTGGTTGATATTAAATCTAGTCTAATCTAGCACCCTAGATTGGCCACTACATTTTGGCGCCATTGCCGGGGAGGCGCAGTTAGAGGATTTTGAAAAAAGATCAAAAAAAAAAAACACAACATAGATTTGATTTTAATTGTCATTTTAGAAGTCATGTTTGCTTATGCGTAGATCTAGAGATAATAAAGGTAGATTCATAAAAACCCCCCATCCAAAAACTAACCTACCACCAAGAGCAGACCCTTTAGGAAAAATTGAACACACAACACCAACTGAGGAAATCACCATACAAAAATTAGAGGATAAACATAAATTAGGCCAAAGACTTACACTTATTGAGAAACAAATCCTATTGGCACACGAATCACAGAAGAAACATCTCCCTGAATCTTCTACAAAACGAGAAAGTAGAAAAATAACTCAACAATCTCTAGAACAACTCTTTGGAACGAGTGACACTGAACAAGCAATTAAATCATCAGAGGAATCTATAAAAATGGTTGAGGAAGGAGGAGGATCAACAAGAAGACCCACTCCTGAACAACAACAAGATCAAAGAGTGGAGGAAGAGTCAACCTTTAAATTTCCTATTCATGAACCAGAAGACAATCATGATGAGGAAATAAAAATGAAAAACATACCTCCTTCTGTGTTACCAAACTTTTATGGCATGGCTTCAGAAGACCCTGATTCATTATTGTTTGAGTTTGACATTGTATGTCGAACATATGGTTACACAGATGATGCCCATAGGCTTAGACTCTTCCCAGCAACATTAATGGCATCAACACTAAGATGGTTCATGGGACTTGGTGAGCATGCAATAACTGATTGGGATGGCATGAGAAGAATATTCCTAAAGAAATACCAACCTTATTGTAGATCGAAAGATTCTAAATATGATATCTTTAGGATGAATCAACAAGAGGATGAAAATGTAGAGGAGTACTTGGAATGATTTGCTTACAATTTACAAAAATCAAAACATCGATCCATGACTCTTGATCTCATTTGAACAATATTTTTGAAGGGCAGTCGAGAGGAATACTTAGATGATCTTAATTTGATGGGAAAAGGTGATATTTCCACCTTACCTTTCAAAGGAATTGCTGATTTATGTGAAAAGTATTTTAGGAACAAAGCCAAAATTGGAAAGAGAACCATATCATCCAAAGCCACAAAATCTGCTTCAGCAAGTGTCACACGAGTTGAAATAGGAAATTTGTTAGAGCAATTCAAAACAGATCTATTGAGTACCTTGGGAACTCAAATTGACACTCTTAAAGCTAAGAAAAGACAAGAAGAGGAAGATCAAATAATGGTTTTCTTTTGTCCAAAATGCCGGAAGAAACATGCCTTAAAAGATTGCCCATTAGAGAACATTCAAGTGTGTGCCTTTTGTACTGAAAATCATGATATATTTCATTGCTCTAAAGTCAAGGTTTTGCAGAATTGTAATGTGGAAGCTAATACAGATATGAAAAATGTGTATTTTATGGACGCAAAAAGACCATGGCAGCCAAGACCTCCACCTCAAGGTATGTTCCCAAACCAGAATTTGCAATTTCCTTCACATGATCAGATGTATGCTCAGAATTCGTGGAATGTACCCATGCCATGGCAGCACCAAAATTACCCACAACAACAATGGATACCATCTCAACAATATCAACCATATCCTCAACCATACCAACCATATTCGCAGCCATATCAACAATATCATTAGCCATATTCACCATATCCACAACCATATCAGCAATATCCTCAGCAGCAAGTTGTTTACCCACATCAACCCCAACTCACTCAACAAGCATTGCCTGCTCCTCCACCAATAAATCCACCACAATTACAACTTCCATCTAACCAACAACCTCCTAGACCTACTCAAATCCTTGCTCAACCTGTACCAAATCCAAATAACAGAGTAGAGAGACCTGCTTATAATGTAGATGAGGGACCCTCATATCCCAAATTACCCTTGCAAAATATCAATTTGAGGTCTGGTAAGGTACTTCAGAAAGAATCTCCAGCAGCTGATAAACAAGAAGAAAACGAAGAAAATGAAAATGAAACTCCAATTCAGAGGAAACAAAATGATGACATCAAAAATAAACAAATGCAACCATTGCATCCACCACCTTTTCCAGAGAGATTGGTCCAAACAAAACTTCCCATGTCTATACCACAGTTTGATGTTTTAGATGAGATAAAGAATGTCTATATAAAAGTTCTGCTTCTACAAGCCATAAAAGACATTCCCATATATACTAAAGCCATCAAAGAATTGTGCCTCAAAAAGCCTACTAGGAAAAGAGTTGATCCACAAACCATTCATGTTATTGGACATTTAGCTGGCCTTATGGAAAACACCATTTCAATGGAAAAGTATGTTGATCCTGGTATTCCCAAAGTCACTACAATCATTAACAGCATACATATTCCAAACACCTTAATTTACCTTGGGGCCGCAATAAATGTGATGACTCTTGAAACCATGAAAACCCTCCAGCTCACAAACTTGCAGCACACAACAATTGTTCTAGAACTCGCTGATAGGTCTAAAGTGATTCCTGAAGGGATTTTCGAGGACATAATTGTTTCACTGGACTCTTGGGAGTATCCAGTGGACTTTTTAGTTCTCCAGCCAAAATCCAATTTAGGAGGACACCCTATCATCCTTGGTAGACCGTGGTTAGCAACTGCTGATGCATTCATATGATGTAGATCAGGTAATATGATCATTTCACGAGGAACTGAAAGAAAACAACTCACTCTTTACCCATCAGCACAATCACGAGCAGTAGCACACAATTTATGGCTTGATGATAAATGCAATGATAAGATAGAAGTTCAATCTGTTTTCAGCATCAACCAAATCTATGATTTTCAAGAACATAATAATGATGATTTGGTAGAATTGTTCCTTTCTCAACCTGATGTTTCCAAAGAATTGAGAAATGACCAATACCGTGCTGCAGATGAACTTTTGGCACAAAATTTTCAGGAAACATGCACCATTCATTCTTTGCAAACAACATTTTACAACGTTTTTCCTATCCAATCTATCACAAACACACAGAGCAAGACCATAGAGATTAGTCCAGGAAAAACTTTGAATATTGGCACTCACCTAGACTCATCTTAGGAGGAGAAATTGATTCAATTATTGAGAAAATACCAGAAAGCATTTTCTTGTGACTACAGCGATATGCACGGAATTCACCCTGAAACATGCACTCACCATATTTATACAAATAATAATATCAAGCTAGTGAGGCAACCACAGAGATGAATGAATCCCATGCTTCAGGATATTGTTGGAGAGGAACTACAAAAACTGTTGAAAGTCAATTTTATCTATCCTATCTCTGACAATCAATGGGTATCCCCATTGGTAGTAGTGCCCAAGAAAAATGGTAAGTGGAGGATTTGTGTTGATTACATACAATTGAACAAAGCAACCCTCAAAGATTATTTCCCACTACCATTTATTGACCAAGTGCTAGACACATTAGCTGGGAAATCATCATTCTCTTTTCTTGATGGTTTCAGTGGCTACACCCAGATCAGGATAGCCTTAGAGGACCAGGACAAAACCACTTTTACTTGTCCTTGGGGCACTTATGCTTATAATGTTTTGCCATTTGGACTTTGCAATGCTCCAACTACATTTCAAAGAGTTGTATTAGCTATTTTTGCTGATTTAGTTCATGATTGTGTTTAAGTTTACATGGATGATTTTTCAGTGTATGGTAATTCATTTGAGCATGCATTAGAGAATCTTGAAAAAGTTTTGAAGAGATGTATTGAAGCTCCCTGAGCAATGAAAAGTATTTTATGATGTTAAATGAAGGGATAGTATTAGGACACTGTATTTCTTCTCAAGGCATTAAAGTTGATCCATCAAAAATCTAGATCATTGTCAATTTGCCAATTCCGAAGACTCAAAAAGAGGTAAGAAGTTTTCTTGGGTATGCAAGCTATTACAAAAGGTTTATTGAACATTTTCGTAAAATAGCTTTACCTTTGTTTAAGCTTCTAGCCAGAGATGCACCTTTCAACTGGAATGATAATTCTCAGCAAGCATTGGAAACACTCAAAGAAAAGTTATCAACCACACCAGTCTTAAAAGGACCTAATTGGAGCCTACCATTTCACATCTTTACAGATGCATCTGATACTGCAGTAGGTGCCTCATTAGGCCAAAAAGAGGAGTCTTGTCATTATTCCATCTATTTCATTATTAAAAATCTGACACCTGCAGAATTAAACTACACAGTCAATGAAAAAGAAATGCTTGCAATCATACATGCTGTGAATAAATTCCGACATTATATAACTGGTTATGAGGTTTTTGTACATTCTGACCATTTTGCCATTAAGTAGTTAATGAATAAACCAGTAACTAATGGCAGAGTTACCAGATGGTTTTTATTATTACAGGAATTTAACATCACAGTATTAGATAGACCGGGTAAGGAGAATCGGGTGGTAGATTTTCTTTCTAGACTGCAAAATCCAGGTGAGGTTGTTTCGGTTGAAGATTCTTTTCCAGATGAAATTTTATTTGCAATTTCAATAGTGAATCCATGGTATGCTGACTTGGCCAACTATTTGTCCACAGGAAGAACACCTCCATATTTTACTCCAAAGGAAAAGAAGAGGCTATTCAAACAAAGTGCTCGATACTCATGGGTTAATGGAGATTTATTTTACACTGGTTATGATATGATTATTAGACGATGTGTAAGAAATGATGAGATAATTGATATTTTAAAATCTTGCCATGATGAACCGTGTGGTGGGAATTTTGCAGCTAAAAGAACATCATTCAAGATTCTTAGTCTTGGATACTACTGGCCATCTATTTTTAAGGATTCCAAGAAGTATGTGAAGAGTTGTGATAGCTGTCAAAGAATGGGTAGGCCAATAGCTACACATGAAATGCCACTTCAGCCTCAAGTACACTTAGATCCATTTGAAAAATGGGCTCTAGATTTCATAGGCCCCATCAATCCAACTTCCAAAGGTAAGAAGTACATCCTAGTGTGTACTGATTACGTGAAAAAATGGGCTGAAGCCAAATCACTAGTCCAGGCAACTGAACAAACAGTGGTAGACTTCCTTTTTGAAGAAATTTTTGTAAGGTATGGAGTACCAAGGGAGATAGTGACAGATCAAGGTACTCAGTTTACTTCAAAGCTAGTTAAGACATCACAGAAAAATATCAAATCAAGCACAAAAGAAGTACACCTTACCATCCACAGGCCAATGGCCAAGTGGAATCCACAAATAAAACATTGGAAGGAATTATCACTAAGATCGTAGCAATGAACAGAAAGAATTGGGCAGAGAAGCTCAAAGATGCACTCTCGGCTTCTAGAATCACATGGAAGAACACTACAGGATTTACACCATATCAGTTGGTGTATGGAAAAGAGGTAATGCTTCCTATTGAATTTCAAATACATACTTATAAGATGGCTGCAGATTTAGGAATTGATCTTAATGAAGCCCAACAAGAAAGAATTCAGCAATTGAACCATCTGGATGAAATGAGGCAGCAAGCAGAGGAGACAACACTCCTAATGCAGAAACAAAGGAAGCAGTGGCATGATGCACACCATAAAAAAAAAAGTTCAAAGAGAGACTGGGCTTACTCTTGACTCTAAATTCAGAGTCATAAAGCCAAATTTACCACACATTGGTGGGCCCATATGGATGTTCAAGTTTATGAGAATGGGTCAGTCAAGCTATTACCATTGATGGAGAAGGTTCACCCCTTTTTTGTCCATTGGCCACAGGTTGAACTCTATCATAAGCCCATCACCAGGAGGATTTTCTTCAAACTGTATCTCAGCAAAGGAGGTTGAATATTGCAGCCTTCAGCTGTGTTATCTTACCTTAGTTCATTCATTTTCAATTTAAAATATTATTATATATATATATTATTAAAAAAATATAATAATGGTTTAGATGTGAAAACCAGACGCTGGCACACTCTAACCCAGAATTCTTACATGAAAACCAATTCTTTAGCTGGTAAGAATTCCTTGTTCTATTTGTTTACTGTTTGATTCATCCATTCAATAATGACTTGAGGACAAGTCAAAGCTTTAGTGGGGGAGAAGCATCAACATTTTTGTTTTCCTCATCTCATCTCCTTATTGTAAATTCTCAAAGAGTTTGTTTCAGCACTTAAGTACTTCAAAAAAGAAGTTTTTTTTGTCTTTGTTCTAATCAGAGGGACCTATTCAAGCAATATGCAATGGGACCTATTCAGAAGACTATGTTACCAGCACCAATATTAGAGGGACATGTTCAACAAACATCAAAGGGACCTGTTAAAGGCTGCTATCTCAAGCTACTTCGGCAAAGCTTCAACAAAGTTTCAACAGAATTTCAAAGGTTGCTTATCATAAAGGCTCCATCAATACCAAAGATCAAGGAAGCTGCACACACATAGTTCTTTTTCAGATTTCAAAGAAGCTGCACAAACATTCTCCAGATCTCAGAGGGACCTGTTATATCCGAATTCATCTCAGAAGGGACTTGTTATGGACAGTGAAGAATAGTCATATCTGGACAATAAAGATCAGTCCTACCTATGCATCCCAACTCAACTCTTGATCAACCAACACAGTGTAATGTATTGTTGTAATTTTTATTTTTAACATTTAAAATTCTTGGATTATTTTAGTGTTAAATATGATGACTATGATTGCTTATGATCAATTTCAAAAACACCCCTATACCCATCACCCTTGTCACATTCCTAACAACTATTATTTCCCAACACACTCTAGCCTATCACCATACTCCTACGATTTTTAAATCTTCTCCTAAACCACCCTTCAAACCGTGTTATTAACTCCTCATTCTTGAATTGACCATCAAACCTTTTTATCGGTCCAACATTTTCCTAATCGGCCAAGTACCAATGAGCAAGGGACAGGTGGTGAATCATTGGAGAGCCAAGTGTTAAACGATTTCATTCATTGTTTTTGAATCGGCCAAGTTATAAAACGATCATTCGACCCAAGTCGACTCATGCAAACAACTATCCATTATCATCACTCCAACACTCCATATATGCTTACAACGTTCTCATGACGGTATCTATACAACCTAGTACAACTCCTTTGTCTTTGTAATATGAATACGCTCTGCATTATCATTATAGTAAATTGGGTCGGTTGTTAAAGTTTCATTTCATTCTCAGTTTGTGAAAAGGGCGTTACCATACTAGTAATTCAAACGCTGTGATTTTAAAAAAGGCTGAGAACAGCAGGTGTTACAAAGGGAGAACATAGTAATTGGGCTCACAAGTTTCCACATCCGCCATAATTCGAGGACATTCATCCGGTCGCTGCCTAAGCCATTGAAGAAGGAGACCCCGAGAACAGAGGGCGCTACCAGGTCGGTTGAGTGGAGCGCAAAACAGAGGTAACAAATCAAGAGACCCTTCTTGAATTATTAAGCATAAACGAAGAGGGTTAGAATAGGAGTTTCTTTGTCAAAATGACTAATAGAGCAGAGCCTAATACATTTGATAGTTCCCAGTATCACGATGACTGTATTATAATTTTAAGGGAAAAGCAATGGCTACCCTTCTTGGAGAAGTTTAATGGGAACAATGAAGAAGTAACTAAGCAGTTTGCATTTACATTTAATGGAGAGAAAGCATTGATAGGCAACTTCTATTTTAGGATTTCAGAGCACACCATAGCACAAACCTTGGGAATCAGCCAGAAGGAGAAAAATATTTCAAAACAAAACAATTCAAGGAAAAATCACGGACCCAATTCATGTCTAGGTCGAGGGTTTCCTCTGTTAACTGGAAAAAGGGTGTCCCTAGAAGCTGGCTGATGCACCCATGGGATGAAATGGTGTATATAATTCAGAAATTTGTTACCTGTGAGGGTCATTACAACATAGTCTATCTATACCACATCAAACTCCTGTTGCACTTAAAAGGGCAATGCACCATTAGTCTACCCTACTTCCTCTTACAGAGTTTGACTAAGATGTCAAAAACTATTCAAAAGAAAAAGGGTAATGAGGATAAAAGCTTGTATCATTTTGGGTTAATTAAAATTATAATTGAATTTGAAGTGTAGAGGAGGGGAAAAACATGGAAGGAATTTACGGTGGCTAATCAAATCAAAGATGGAGAAGATGAACAGGAACAACAAGAGCACTCAGGATTTATGCTTGACATTGATGAGGAAATCCCTGTGCGCAAGTCAAGCAACGTCCCTCCGCACAGCAGTAGTGTAAGGACGAGAAAGATGAGGCAAGAAGTTGCCCAAAAAATTTAGGAAGACAAGATTTTCACTACATATACAAGAAGATCAAGGAGAATACAAAAGACCCAAACACAAGAAGATCAACCAAAGTCAAATGCACATGCAGCGATGGACATTGAGAGCAGTGCTCATTCACAGCTTGGACCAGAAGTCGAAATGGAAGTTGAAAGTAACAAAAGGCAACGAAAAGAGTCACGACCTGCAAACAAGAAACAAAGGAGGTTAGAAAAACAAATTGAAAAGCTAAAAGAAGAATTGATGGAGGCCAACATGCTAGAGAAGGTCATCAAGAAGGAGAATGAAATGTTGAGAGATCAGAGTAAGAAGACTTGGCAAAAAAATGAGAAGCTAAAGGAGCAAATCAAAGAACTCAAGGCCGAACAAACCGACATTTGCAAGTGGGCAACTAAATGGTATACTCAAAAGAAAGCTCTCAAAGAGAAATACAAGAATTTGAAACATGAGCTCCACATTCAGAAGGATGCCCAAGCTCAGAAGAATATAGATGCATTGTTACAAGCAGCAGAGGCACAACTAGGAACAGAGTATAAAGGAATCACATCAGGATTAGCATGAGGACATGCTAAATTATTGAGCTTGGGGGAGATGTTGGTACCATCTCATTGCCATCATTTTCTTCTAGAAATCCATCATTTGTATATATTTTTCTCCCATAAACCCCTCATATCCATCGAAACTGGTTAATTAATAGCATTATAGTTTTTAATTTACATTAAATTTAATTTGTGAATTTTTATGTTAAAAATTAGGAATTTTCAACAAAAATTACAGGATGTCATGACTTCCTATAAATGGTTTACGATGTGAAACGTGGCATGGCAGGCAAGTCAAAACAATGGATAGGAACGTGATCTGGAATGTACATGCATGGTGAAACATCGATTCAACAGCAAATCAGAAGCTCATGGATATGCGGTCAATGCTGGTCAAACCCAGCCTTTTTGGTTACAAAGGCAGCAAAAAGCCATAGTTTCCCAAACTGATTTCGTTTTGCTTTTGGAAATCGGTTTAGATTAGAAAGGACAAAAATCACTCTTTTGTAAAAGCAGAAACATCTGCATAATGTATGTACATTCGATTTAGATAGGAGACAAGCAGATAAAGACTGCGTATTGCATTGTTTCCAGAACGATTATTATCTCTGTGTATTGTTCCAAAACATTACTCTTGCATGTGATTTCAATCTTCAGAACTTAATTATATTCACCGTTTTACTCCAACAGTGCTTATGCGTTAACATTCTCATTGCTTGAAGTTTCTTAAGTGTTCCATTGAAGCATGGATGAGCCCTACGTGGAGATTGGTATACTGTTAATTTGAATAGTGTGCATAGTGTTTAATGTTATTTCCTTGTATATGAGTCTATCGATTTGATTAGAAACTCTTGCAAATGATATTCATGGTGATAGCTTGAAGCTTTGATTGCTATATCATTGAACAATATCTTGTAAAATATTTGATCGATCATTAGATTTCAAAGCATCTCTGTGGACTCTGTTTTCATGCATTTAAAATTTCAGTGTGCTTTTGATTTTCATGAATGCTTAGTGTGTTAGCTGGAAAGAGCTTTTGTGTATAATATCCTTGTAAGAGGATTGAAAACTCAGTCTAGCAATACGCTGTATCTTTAGGACAGTTAGATAAATTAGGTGATCTGAGTGTTAAGGTGAGAGGAAACATATTTCAACCTCTTGTACAGGAGTGTTGTAGCCTGTCATAGTAGACACTTAGTTAGGGATCCTTTTATGTCTATAGACTTTAGACACGTGCCTCTAAGTTTACCTACCTTGGTTGATATTAAATCTAGTCTAATCTAGCACCCTAGATTGGCCACTACACACATCTTGGTAGGTAATATAATGAGTAAGTGTATGGCCAATGTGGTGCCTACAACTATAGTATCTTTGGTTGCACAGTGCAATGCAAGGGTCCAATTTAACTGGGTTGCCTATCTTTGCAAGGAATTTTTGACATATTGCAGAGAAGCACATGAAGAGGGGAAGACCTTCCATTATGTTGCGCTGATAATACTCATCACCCTAATAGGTGGAAAGAACCAGAAGACTTGCAATTTCCATATGTCGAGGTGGATGTTTATGAAGTAGCGAGGTATTCTTCCCTCTAGTTTACTAAAGCGCTAACTCGTGCAACAAAGAATATGATTTTCTTTGTGGTGATGGCAATGGATATACACATGGTGGTGAGTCAGCATCAAAGGCTATCACCTAGTTTATATAAGCAGTATTGTAACATTGCAAACTTCAAAGTGGACTTCCACAAAGCCTATGTCAAGGCAATGAAGGACTCAACTAGTACATAGCACCCATTGCCATACTTAGTAATTGAAGATGATTTTCTCGTCGTAGTACAGAAATGGCTAGAAGAATGGATGACTCCACCCGGTGGGGTAGTTGGAACAAAGAAGAGTACACCGCAGGATGAAGGTACAAGTGGAAATGATGCAGAGATAGAAACAAAGGAAATAGAGAAGAAGCATGAGGAACCCCTCAATGATTGAGGAGTATCAGAGGAGTTACCTTTTATTGTCAAAACGAGAGACACAACAACTGCGACAGGCAAGAGGAAAAAGCAGAAAGAGGATAAGTCCTAGGGTGCAGAAGTGCTTGTCCTTAATGATGGGGACATCAACGAGATCAGAGAGAAGGTCCAAGAGATCACATTGGAGACCTGGGATAGAAATGATAATCAATATAGAATGAGATTGGATAAGGTACAATAGGGTATTACAGAGTTGAAGGCATTGCCACAAGTAGCAAAAAAACCAGAACAAATAACTTGGCCATTGCAGGTAGAGCAAAGGATAGAAACACAATTCGACGTTAGAATTTTGTAGATACCAGCTAGGGCACTTCATTGATACTCATCGAAGGACAAAGAATGAGCCAAAGCATGGAAGACTACACGAATTCCATCAAATTTTAACAACCGAGCTG
>APFE030151363.1:110760-174957 GCA_000404065.3 Pinus taeda | reverse complement strand
TAAGAAGCTGAACAGTAATCCCATCCCCAAAATCATGAAGGATGTAAAGAAGATCATCTCAGATTCCAACCTTGATGACAAAATAAAAAAGAAATTAATCCCTACCTGTGAATCTATCCCTAGAATCTATGGATTACCCAAGATTCATAAAGAAGGGGTTCCCCTTAGACCCATAGTAAATACTATTGGCTCCCCAACATATGAGCTTGCTAAGTATGTTGCTAAAATTCTTAAACCCCTTGTCGGTAAGACTGATTCCTTCATCAAAGACTCTCAGGACTTTGTAAATCTCATTAAAAATGAAAGGGTTGAGCGTGATGACATCCTTGTGAGCTTTGACATGGTATCCTTATTCACCAAGATACCTCTTGATGAGGCCATTCAGGTTATAAAAGATGTTACTGATCCAGGGACTGCAAAATTGGCTGAAATCTGCTTAAGGTCTACTGTGTTCACCTTCCAAGGAATATTTTATGAACAGACATCTGGGGTGGCAATGGGATCTCCCCTCTCGCCGATCGTGGCCAACCTATACATGGAATACTTTGAAAAGAAATCCCTTGAATCATATCCTTTAAAACCAGCCTGCTGGAAGCGATTTGTGGATGATACAAATATAAAATGGACTCATGGTAGACCTGAGCTTGACAAGTTTTTCATTCACCTAAATTCTATCTCTCCATAAATAAAATTTACTATGGAGCTTGAGGAAAACATGAGCATCCCATTTCTAGACGTTCTAATCATCAGAAAAGAGGATGGATCTTTAGGGTATAAAGTCTTCAGAAAATCAACCCACACAGAAAGCTACCTTCATGCTGAATCCCACCATCACCCATCCCAGAAGTTTGGGGTTCTAAACACCCTTTCCATCAGAGCCCTTAGAATCTCTGACTCAGAGCATCTGAACGAAGAAAAGAAGCATTTGGTTTCAACCTTCAAGAGCATAGGCTACAAAGATCAAGAGATTAAAAGAGCCATAGAGAAGGCCGAAAGGAAGTTGTTATCTCATGAACCTAAGGCTCAAGACCAACCTCAGGTTGGTAAAATTTTTCTTCCTTATATCCATGGAGTCACAGACAAAATCGCTAAAATCCTAAGGAAGAAAAATATTATCACGCATTTCTCAGCCCCTGGAACGATTAGGCAAGGTTTGAAGTCTGTAAAGGATGATATTGACAAGCATCAGCTCAAAGGGGTCTATAAAATTGATTGTTCATGTGGAAAAAGCTACATTGGTGAAACAGGTCGCTCCCTCCGGACAAGGCTCAAGGAACACAGCGTTGATATTAAGAATGAAAGGTCTCGGACTTCAGCCTTGGCAGAGCACTCCGCAAAGACTAAACACCATATCTGCCTGGAAAGCGCATCAATTATCGCAAGGGAGGAACAGCAGCAGAGACGAAAGATCAGAGAAGCGCTTGAAATCATCAAACATCCTCATAATCTGAACAGAGACAATGGTATGGAGATTAGCGGTAGCTGGCTTCCCTTGATCAAGGAATCAAGATCGAAAACTCATCACAGGTATGGCAGTTAATCAGGTAAAATATTCTAAAACCCTTTTAATATTAACAAACATATAATAATTAACCTTAAAATTCAATAATATAGGAATTTCTATATATTAATTAACATATTAATTATCATTTTTATATATATATTATGTTAATTAATATATAAATTATCACAACAGATTAATTAATATATTAGTTATCATATATTAATCTTATATATAATATATATTATTCTCATATATTAACTATATATATATATATATATATATTAATCTATATATTAATTAATATATTATTATATATTAATTTTTATATATTCATAGTTAATAAATTAATAGCTAGCTATATTAGGGTTTATTAATTTATCTCTTTATATTATATATAATCATCATAGAAATGTTTAATTTAAATTTTAAATAAAAAGTAAATTAATTTTTAAATTAATAAAATTAATAAGTTATTAATAATTAATAATTAAAATGAATTAATAAAATTAAATTAGCATAATATTATTAATTAAATTAATAAAATTAGGTTTACAAAAATTAATAAAATTAAAATTAAATCAATTTAATAATTTTATATATTTTAATAAATTAATAGAATTAATTATAAAATTAAATTATAAAATGTTAATTTTTATTAATCAAAAATTAATTAGATTAATTTAGGCAGTTCCATTTATTTTTAATAAGTTAATAAAATTAAATTAATAAGATTAATAATATAAAACTAATTAATAAAATTAATAATTAATTAATATATTAATTATCCCAACCGACAGTATGCCTGATCCTATTCCTCATTAGTATTTATTTCCCTTAGCAGCTCATCTTTTGTCATCATTCTTATGTCCTGATGATGGATCCCATTTGGGATTTGAAACGTTGGCACAAAAACATTCATACTGTGGATTCTCCGGTCACTCATTCAAAAGATGCAAACCAGAGATCTCTTAAATCCAAAAAAAACTCCATTGCTTTGTTAATTGTAAAAGAAGACTATATTGCAGTTGCCACTTGTTGCTCGTAAATTCTATGGATTAAGAAGACCTCGAAGGACATTAAAGTAGATTTTACTGATCCTATTCCAATAATGTGTGATAATACTAATGCCATTAGTATCTCTAAGAATAATCTCAGAATCATGTCATGCACTAAAACACCAAGCACATCCATATCAAATTTAATTTCTTAATGGAGAAGGTTGCAACCAATGTTGTTCGAATTGAATGTGTGGCCACTTGAAAATATATTTACTAACCTACTCATAAGAGAACCCTTTGAATATCTTAGGTAGAAGATATGGGTTGTGAGTCCTCCAAAATGAATGAACTATAGTGTGTGTTGGAAACTACTCAGCATGTGAGATCAATTGAAGAGTATGCTACAATGGTTTAGGAGGCATATTCAAGGGAATTCTTTTCGATTGATGGTAAAGGGAGGGAAGATTACCAATGCATCATAGAAGAACCACAATGAAGAAGACCATGCCTGGTTTGAGGGGGATCTTATGTTATCGCCATCAATGTTAAAGGGTGATATTGTTGGATAGTTGGCATTGTTTGGAAGCTAGCAGTTGCAAGTCTGTTGGAATTGATGTTAACCAAATCAAAATGGATGTTTGTGGAAGTAGATGTTGGCATGCATATGCTTGATCTATCAATTTTAGGGGGGTTCCTATGGTTGTTTCAATCTCTGTTAGAGGATCACCATAGTAGCAGGCTTATTGGAGAAGCCATAAAATGATGACTATGGTGGTTGGTAGTCCAATATTCTAGGCACAAGAGAAGGTCCAAGGTGCAAAGAACAACAAAGAGTTTCTAGCCATTTTTTAGATAGAGAATGGGCTCAAAGTATATGTCAGACCTTCTCCACTAATAAGTGCTATGAAAGAGATTTATAATGGAGTGTGGTAGCCTGCAAATGGCCTTCTGGATCAAAATTTGTTGTTTACCAAAGTTACGTTCTTGAGGTCCTAAGCAAGCTACAATATCAAAGAAAGCTAGAATTGTGAGACCTCGGAAGGACAAAATTTCAGAGGGTTGGAGTTCCGAGAGCTGATTCTTAGAACCCAACATTAGAGAAGGCTTAAAAAATTAGGACCTAATATTAGAAGAACTGATAGCAAGCATTTTGGAATATGAGAGCGGGTTGGAATCTTGGAAGCTTGAGACCATTAGAACCTCGAAGTTTCATAAGTCCTTATGAATGATTTCTTTTGAAAAGCATCAAAGTTACGAGGAGAAGGATTTACAAATAAATTAACTAAAAAACCAAAGGACCGAGGGACCCTTTCCCTCTCATCCAATATTACACATGGCAGTAGGTGATTGGGACATAGAATATGACAAGTCAAATGATATTGGCATGGCATGGCTGTGCGAAGGACACATGGCAGTCATATTCAACATTTTGGGTGGCATAATAGGGAAAATCCAAGTGACACATGTTACCAATAAGGAGACGCCACGTGGAGATGATGACATCAGCATGATGTCATGTCAAAGATTGGCCCTTTCAAGGATGGAGTTTTTATAACTCTTGTCTAATTATTTTATAGGAAATTTCCAGTCTAATGCGTCGAGCTCTGATGTTGATTGGAATATGCTCATAGGGATCCAAAGAAGTAAGGGCTTAGAGAAGGCCTAGTACTTAAGTGCTATGGAAGTATATCAGAGGTCAAAGATTTCAGAACTCCTTTGTAAAAGTGTTTTAGAGAAACATTAGGATGATAATGGCTCTAATGTGTTGGCACTTGGTTGAGGAAGAAAAATGAACCAAAGGGAGTGACCAAATACACAAGGAGATAGGCCCTTAATAGGAGCCTGAAGGCCTTAACACCTAATTGATAAGCCACCTGTCACAACACATTGTTGCATGGTCTAAAACAAAAGGGGGCTAAGGACAAAGGGGCTGGCAAGCTCACAACCTCATAGTTTCGTATTTTATTTTTTTAATAAAAGTTACAATAAATGAAGGCTATGATATTCTAGCACTTAAGTAATATATCTATGGTTAGAGACATTGTTCCAATGGAGGAAAAACAAGAAGGGGGCAATGCAGAAACGGCCAGGAACCTCACTATCTTGTATTTTCGTAACATTTTCTTTAATAAAATTTGTGAAATGAAAGGGCTCTGACATTGCAGTACAAAATGTTAAAGGATGAATGGGTCAACAATTAGAGAGTAAATGCACACTTAAGACTTGGATTCGTAGCACTAATGACGACTACAAAGATCGCTAGGTTAAGATGATGACGACCATGATTCTCAAAAAAGAATTATTGGGCTTGTCTCGAGGTGGAAATAAAGCCATATCTAATCTCATGTGCACACGTTATAGAAATAAATGAAGAAAAAATAATTCATCCTGAAGTATTGCCAAGATCTGTGAGGTATGAATAAGCATGGGGAGTCTCACTGGAGTGTGTAGGTGGACTGAGATTAAATTATCAGCATGAAGAAACACACAAGGAATTGGTGAAGTGCACAGATCCCATTCTCATGTTTTAATGCAACGACATAACTTTTGAAAAGAGACGCAATAGAATAATGGAGTGCCATGTAAAGAGTACACTCTTGGGAAGTGTGGATGACAACATAGACAAAATTCAGCTCAGTCTAGTAGAGGAACAAAAATTAGGATTCCCATTGAGAAATTGGGGGAATACAATATTATTGTGTATGTGCTAAAGAGAGTGGAGGAGAGTGTGTAAAAGTTAAGAAATTTACCCAAGTGTCGAAATAAAGCAGAGTGTTGCAGAGATTCTATGCAATAGAAGGAAGAGAGTAGAGTATATATAATTGAGAGGAAAAGGATGAGAATAATGTGTTGTTATAGAGTGAGTAGAGGATAGGGTGTTGTTTTGTGAGGCTGAGAGAACCTATGGAACAATAGAGGACCGAGAGGAGAAGTATGATACTACAATGAAGTAGATTGATATTTCTCTATATATGTATTTCCCCTTGTTTTTAGTGTGACAGTTGTATGAAAGGTAGAGCAATGGCTAGTGAAGGCAGCCGCCTACATTCATAAGAGGTTGGAGCCTCTTGGCAAGTAGTTTCTCTCTATCGTAATGGGATTGATGCCTCCTTTGAGCGGGTTCTCACAAAAGAAATGATGTAATTAAGTAGTTGCTTTATCTACATCATAATAAAAAACAAACTGGTGGTTTTTTCCCTTTTGGTTCCATGTAAAAATACCTATGTCAATATGTGTATTTATTCCATGCGATGGATTCTATGTACATGATAATGCCTTGTCTTGTCGATCACCTATATTTTGTATGCAAGATCTCAAAAATAATTGACCATAGTGAAAAGATTTAAAGACTTATACTTAAAATTGAAGTAAATTCACTATTACTAATCCAACCCCCCTCTTACTAATTCCTTATTCCAACAATATTTGTTGGATCAGTGCAAATATTTTTCTTCGGGAGTCATTGTTGGAGGCTTGTACAAACTTTATGTCACTAGAAAAATGCATCAAGAGCTCACTTCTACAACTATTTCAACAAAAAATCTTTGGAATTAGAGGTATGGTCACATAAATTATCATTATTTGTTATTGTTACAAAACAAACGATGGTTCAAGGACTCCCTATGTTAAGGAATGAGTGTGTTTCTTATGAAGGTTGTGCATTAGGAGAAATTCACAGAGATGAATTCCCCACTAATTCTGATAGGAGAAAAAGAGATGTATTAGAACATGTGAATTCTAACATTTGTGGACCCATGCAAACTAGATCCCTAGGAGGTTCTTATTATTTTTAGTTGTTTATTCATGACTACATGAGGTACACTTGGTTGTACTTCCTTAGGAAAAAGAGTGATGTCTTTGAGTATTTCGAAGGATTCAAAAACATGGTAGAAAAGAAAATAGGGAAGTTCGTAAAGATCCTTCTTTCATATCAACGGGGAAAATATAAATTGGGGAACTTCGTCAACTACTACAAGGATCATGGAATATTGTAGCAATTTAAAGTACACTACTCTCCACAACAGAACAATGTTGTAGAAAGGAAAAATAGAACATTGGTGGAGTGTGCACGAAGTATGATCAAAGGTAATATCCTCTCAAATGTGTTTTGTGTAGAAACCATTAACACTATTGTATATTTATAGAATACAAGTTCAACAAGGTATCTTGATCAAAAGACCCCATTTGAATCCTTGCATGGTTTTAAAACAACAATTCATCATTTGAAGGTATTTGGGTGTAAGGCCTTTGCACATATTCTAAAGGAGAAAAAAAACAAAATTAATGTTCAATGTATAAAATGTATTTTTGTAGGATATTCTTCAGAATTTAAAGCATATAAAATATTTGATCCATTTAGTCACAAATTATTTGCAAGTAGAGATGTAATTTTCCATGAAAAGGAAGATGAAGGCAATAAGGACAACACTTATGAAAAGTGGCATATACTTTCTAAAGTTGAAGGCAATAATGAAAAAAAGTAGCAGAAAACAATGAGAAATAAAAATTTGAGGAAGAATTCAGTAACATGGACATCACTAACAGTCAAACCCCAACTAGAAGTGGCGAAGTACCTTCAAACAATAAGGGTGAAATTAGTCAAGTACGAAGGAGGTATACTCAATAGATTTTCCTAACTGAAAGCTACAAGGAATATTCCCTGATGGCTAATGTTTTGAATGTCATATACCCCATGAGTTTTAATGAAGCTTATGAACATGATGTGTGAAGAAAAGAAATGGAGGAAGAATATCAAGTCTAATTAGAAAACAAACTTGGGAATTCACTAAATTTCCTAAAGAAAAAGAGCCCATAGGATGTAAATGGTTATGCAAATCCAAGTTTAAAGAAGATGGTAGTATAGATAAATATAAATCTAGATTGGTGGGAAAAGGGTATTAAAAAAATGAGGGTGCTAATTATGCAAAAAGATTTGCACCTGTAGCTAACTATTAGATTGTTAGTTGCATTAGCTACAAAGTACCAATGGAATTTGCCTCAATTAGATGTTAAGTCTACTTTTCTAAATGGTGATTTAAAAGAGGAGGTGTATTTGGCAAAATGTAAAGGGTTTCTAAAAAATGGGCAGGAACATTTAGTTTGAAAATTAATTAAATCTTTGTATGGGCTGAAATATGCACCTAGGTCATGTATGAAAATATAAATTCTTTCTTTATTCAACAGGGTTTCATGAGGAGTCAAAGTGATCCAAATCTGTATACCATGTTTGATGCAAAGTGTCATGTAGTAATGATTTATTTGTATGTCTATGACCTAATTATTACATGAAATTCAGTCAAGTTAATTGATAGAATTAAGAAGCATATGTCATAATTATTGAGATGAAATATCTTGGTGAGTTACATTATTTTTTAGGTCTTGAAGTGTGTAGAGATGTTAGCTATATTTTTGTTACTAAGAGTAAGTATGTTAGAGAAGTGCTTAAACTATTTAATATGGATAAGTGAAAAGTTTCCTTTGTTCCAGTGCAGAAGAATGTGAAACTACATTTTGATTATGTCTCAAAGGAGGTAGATGTTACATTGTATAGACAATTGGTGGGAAGCTTGAATTTTCTTACTACAACTAGAATTTGCATAGAATACTCTGTTAATGTGTTAATTACACTTATGCCAAGACCTCTAGAAAGCCATTGCAAAGAAATAAAAGGAGTACTCGAGTATCTTCAATGAACAATTGATTTTGGTATCAAGTATACTAATTCATTTGATGTTCAAATGGGAGGTTGATCATATTCAGATTGGGCTAGTAATCTAGATGATAGAAGATATACTAAAGGTTGTGAATTTAGTATTGGACCTAGGATTGTGTCATGAAGTAGAAAGAATCAACCTACTATATATTTTTCATCTACATAGGAGGATTACAAAACTTTGTGTGCAACAACTTGTGAAGTTGCTTGGTTGAAACGAGTTCTTCAAGATTTTGGAGAAGAACAAAAGAATGCTACAGTTATCAAGTGTGACAACCAACACTTGATTAAATTGGAAAATAATCCAATCTTTCATGCAAGGACAAATCATGTTGATGCTAATATTAATTTATTAGAGAGAAGATACAGTCTAAATAAAACGTTCTTCAATATTGTAATACTTGTGGAAATCTTGTTGATATTTTTACAAAGCCCCTTGAGAGGATAAAATTTGAATTATTTAGGAGGTGTTCGGTGTGGAAATAAATCCTTTTTCCATTAAAGGGGGAACTTGAAAATAATGGAGAAATGGACGATAAGTTGTTTTGATTGTTTTATCTCTATAAATTCCCTAGGCTAAGGAGAGAAATTGCAGAGGTAACCAAAAACCACTTCTAGGTCCAAATCTAACCCTTCTTACCTTGGAAAGGGATCTTTGATTTAGATTGATAGAAATATTTGATATTAGGCTAGGTGTTATCACCTAAAAAAAAACAATTTCTAAATGGTTCACATCATTTTAATTGTAAAGGTTTAGTGTTAGTCCGAGTTTAGTTTTCTTTCAAGATTGATCTTTTCGGCTTATATTTCTCAAAATATGGACAAAATTGGTATTGTTGGGTCAATGACACCCCTTGCAGATGATAGCTGGCAAATAAAATTGATCACCGCCAAATATTGTTCAATTTATTATATTTAATGATTTTAAGATAACCTTTTTGGTTTTTTATTAAGGTGGATGCAGAACAAACATATTTGCAGTTTTGTTTCAAAATAATTTCACTATCAGAACATATAGGGGCTATGGAGGCAGAGCGGATTTCTGTTGATCATGTTGCACACTTAAAACCCTCAGATGGAGATACAAAGACTGCAGAGTATTGGGAAATGGGTGAACTATTCTTTTGATGAAGCCTAGAAAACATAATACAGTGTTTGAAGAAAATAAAATGTGCCTCCTAGTTTATCTTATTGAGAATGCCATTATGAAGTTTCCAACTGGTCAGGAACAGATGGTTTGGCTAATCGACTTCAGTGGGTGGTCATTGTCCAATTCTACGCCCATTAAGGCAGCTAAAGAATGGCAGTTCCCTACTTTGCAGGCAAATGGAGGAGATGGGAAATCGAGGACCAGTATGGAGCTCCAAACATCCACCACAGCCAAACTAATAAAATACTAGATGTCAAAGAACGAGAATAATTGTAATCAAGGTTATTAGTAGCATAACATGGTGTTAGAATCCTACTTGATTTAGATCTCTAGAAAGTCTAGTTGAAGTTTGTTACATTAAATAGGCAGTTATAAGTTAAACAGATGTCATTAGAAGTAGATTTCTAGTTCCCCTAATGGTTAAGGAGGAATCTCAGCTAGGTCTATATATAGGAGAAAGGGAAATGTAATCATGGGTCGGAAGTTTATGTAAAAGGCTTTGTTATTAATATTATGTAAAAACTCTATTTCTTTGGTAATACAGTATTGGCTTCTGCTGCTCAAGAATCATAGAGATTTCAATGTATGTGTCCTTGATGTTTTCTTTTCATGTGGTTTACAGTATTATGAGTACTTGATCACTTAGAAATCACTTGCAGTGTTCTAATTTCCTTCATATACTCATAAACCGTCCTTTTCTGTTTGGTGTACTCTGTTTATATTGAAATCTAAATGCCTTGTTTTTATTGCAAAGCCAATTCTACCGTTAATGCTAAATGACATATGACTCCACAAGCCCAATGGATGCTTGTTCTTTTTCATTCCACCAGCCTCATTCCTATTTGTTTCACAAAGAGTTATCCATCTTAATCCTAATCATAAATTCTTAAGTCCTCTGAGAGAGCCCTCTCGGGCTAAGGAGGCTAAGCCTTAGCTAAAGGATTGGTTTGAAACAGTTACTTGAAGTCTTCCTGGTCTGCAGCCTTCCAGGGGCTGATTTTGAGATAACACTAGGTATGATGGTCAATAAGGTATGATTTTCAAAGGTCTTTTGATGAGAAAATATAAATATCCATTGGGCATGGAGTCATGTCAAATCAATTTTTTGTCCCGTGATATAATCAAAAGAGGAAGGGTTTCTTCACAAGGGCAAGATAGGTAGCCTTAGTGGTGGAATTTATCTTAAATTGTTGTAGAGCGTGAGTGTATAAAGTTTAAAGTCAACACATAGAGAATAAATAACATAGATAAATTCTAAATTGTTGCTTTAAGATGAAAACATTGGTATCTTGGAAAAATAAATCAAAGCACCATGAAAGATGAATTCTGAAATAACATCTAGGTTTTCCCATGAAAGAAGATATAAATTTAATCAAATTAAAAACATGAGACAACTCAAAAAATCAAAGGAGCACAAACCACCAACATTATGACACAGGAATCCATGCAAATCACTTTCTAACTTTCATTCATTCACTAGCAAAGTTTTCAGGACATACAGTGAACAAATGGGTTTTCTCTTCTCTAATATAGCATAACCATTTTTCCATTTCATGCACAACATAAAATAGACTAAAATGAGTCAGTTCCAACCTCTAGGGGTCGAATTCCTAATTAGGAATGTTTCTTCTACCTTCTTGCAAGGAAAATAGAACTAAGCTCCTAAAGAGTAGCGACTGCTTAACAAAATCTTTTCTAAAAATTTTTCATTAATTCCTGAACTCCAAATCAAGTCTATGAGTAATTATATGGTTTATTAAAATTAATAAAACTATAAAAAAAGTTACATGAGACTTTTACTTCGGTAACTTGGTTAAAAAGATGATTGTCTAGAATCGTAATGTCTCCCCTACAGCAAAAACAAAAAGCCAAAATGCACCTACTATATTTTTGCAGCGATTGATTCATTGCTTGTGCATTCCCCCGACTATTGGAACTATTTTCCACCCAAAAGTTTCATATTTCCTAAAGTATAATCTAGACTGAGATGATTTTTTGACATCAAGTTAATATCATCATAACCCTTCTCCCTAATAAATGTGAGCCAAATATGACTCACAGATCTTGAGAAAATATAAAAAAAGGATGTAAATGATGGTAGCTCATTTCTCAAAAACCATGAAGTATTTTGGTATTAAATTAATTTATTTTATTCAGCCCACCTCAATGCATAGTATAATAATTTCATGGAAGGTGGGTACAGGTTTAAGAAATAAGGTGAAATTACTTTGTACAATGCAATTTTGCAGTGAGTTGTCTTTGTGTGGCTTTAATCACACACTTAAACTTTGGTTGAGAAAAATTTGATGATTGATTATGTTACCACCATTATAAACCTATTTTAAGTTTCCACACACAAAAAATCATGCCAATAATTTGATTTTTAATTAAACCCTAATGCTTATAATAGTTTCACAACAACTTATGGAGCATTCCAAGTTTTTTATACTTGCACCCTATCTCTGAAAAATGAAACTAATGGGTAGTCTTTAAATGTCCTTGTGAAGCTCATGAACATATGAAACATCACCAAAAATGAATGAAATCCTCCAAAACACTATATCCCTTTGTTATTAGATTCAGAGCAACGTTTACACCACCTGTGACTAAGGTTCTTTGAGAGAGACAACCAATCACAGGGTTGATCAATGATACTCAGTTGAAGTTATAAATAGATATATGTAGGTTTCAAGGCACACATTGCCATGAACTTGATGATTTATTGAGAGGTGCAGTGGGTTCCTCAGTTTCGCAACCGATACCAACTTTCGTAGCAGATTGAACCTGTAGATATGTAGCGCTTTTCCTTTCAACCTCAAATGAATAGAAAGACTAAAATGAAAAATATTCCTATAATATAGGATCGTAGCGTTGGATCCAATGTGGATGGAATACTACCTGTGAGGTGCCAAGAACACCATAGACCATGTGCTTGACCATTTGGTTGATCCCAAACTTGCAACATGCAACCTGTGGCTCACTTTCTCTCTACTGAACATAAAAGTGTACATTGCTACAAGCTAAGATTTGAAACTCAAAACTACTTATAATGACTACTCTTTCCATTTGAAAACTAAAACCAAACTACTAAAACAATGTTGCAAAACCAAACTTGAAGGATGTTTTCCAAGCAAGCCTATTGATCACATCATTTCCTATTTTAACCTACTAAAATGACTACAATATCAACTGATAAATTTTTTCCAATGCAACTAGTCAAGAAATTGGCTACTTTACTGAAGTGTGCATTAAGCTTCTCCGGGGAGAAAAATAAACTCAGAAAATGGCAACTCAAATTTCTCATTGAAAACCTCTTCATGATCAATAAATACATTATCATTATTTTTTTCTAATGACTGCAATAACCTTCCAAAAGGGTAATAGAAATCATGAATGGAATACTTATCTATTTTTTTATCATCGAGTACTACCTACTTTGTTTATGACTCAACAGTCTTAAGACCATCTTTAAATGATAAAGTAGTCAACTTTTCATCTCTCCTATCATGAATCTCTGTGAGAATCTTTTTACTTTCTTGAATAATATCTACGGAATGTGTTTTAGGATCATCTAAACACAATATTTCATGTACTTCAAAAAAGTATCACCCCGATATTCAAAGGAATAAAAAATAACAACTATGTCCTCATTAACTTCCTAGATTTCAGAATGAAAAGTATCATATACAACTTTAGAAATATGTGTTTTATAAACCTCTTCATGATGAGCTAAAAGATCAAAACATTATTTTTCAACTAAAAAATAATCTCATTTTGGTTATCCAAAGGACCTAGAACAACATTTGCTTTTTCATATCTTCTTTTAAGCTCTAAATCAGAGTTGTTGTATGTAGGTATCAATCCTTAATTTAATCTAATCTAACTGTTTAATTGAGTAGGTAACTCCAGAAAAGATTAGAGAATTCCAGAATCTGATGACTTATCCAAAACACTATTTTGATTCTTTAAAGCTTTTGAGGGCTGTAGAGTTTTATCATCATTCTCAAGGACAAAACTATGAATTTGAACATTAAAATTATGATCTATAATGAAAGGAGAAATTATTATATGTTGAAGATTTTCCTAAGTGTTATGGAAGCTAGCCTCTAACATTTCTTCTTGATGTTGAAAATGATTTTCATGAAGGGTCTCTAAAATATCCTCATCCAGGAACTCGTTATCTTCAGACAAGTTTTCTAAATTTTCAATGAAACTCTCAAAATGTCCACAAAAATTTTGAACCAACAATAAAGATGGATAAGATTACTTAAAATTTCATAGAATATTGTATGAATAGCCTTTAAACAATATAAACTAGCAACTAGAAATTGTTCATAGCATGATTGTGAATTTTCCTCCAAGGATACCATGAATATCTTCATGAGACAATCTTCTTGAAAATCAACCTTTATAATACGCACATGCATGTGAAATTTGACCAAGTTAAGTGAAACATCATCTCCTACCTGATCTTTGAATGTTGGTAAATAAGTCTGCCAATCTACACGAGGCATGTGATTTGGAAATCCTCAAATGTGATCTCGATTCAAAGGAGCATACCTTGCAGATATAGAACTCATCATGAGCGAGTAGAGTTTCTAGTAAAACCCTGATTTTTTATCCTCCTAGAAGTGGAGTCTTTGGATCAACTTGAGACTTGATTCGAGTTGTGAGGTGAATGGTTCAATATTCATTTGTCTGACTACTTTCCACCATCATCAGTCAAATTTGAAATTTTTTATGATCTCTCCCTACGAATATGAAACCTTTCATTCCCCAGCAATGATGCTAGAACGTTAGCACTCTGTAAATTCCCTAGGTTGAGGAGATAAGTTAGATCGGTAATCACAAACCTCTTCTAGGTTAGAATCTAGCCCTTCTAACCTTAAAAAGGCATCTCTAACTTAGATTTATTCAAATGATATGATATTAGGCTAGGTATGATGGTCAATAAGGTATGATTTTCAAAGCTCTATTGATGAGAAAATATAAGATCCATTGGACATGGAGTCATGTCAAATGCGTTTTTTTCCAGTGATATAATGAAAAGAGGAAGATTTTCTTCATAGGGGAAACATAGGAAACCTTAGTCTAAGAATTTAGGTTAAATAATTATGGAGGTTGAGTGTAGAAAGGTGAAAGTAAACACAAAGCATTAATAACATAGATGAATTCTAAATTGTCGCTTTAAGATGAAAACATTGATAACTTGAAAAACTAAATTAGAGCACCATGAAAGATGAATTATGAATTAACATATGGTTTTTCCCATGAAAGAATATATACATTTAAGAAATTTAAACATATGAGAGAACTTAGAAAATCAAATGAGCAAAAACCACCAAAATTATGACACAAGAATCCCTGCAAATCACCTTCTAACTTTCATTCATTCAGTGGAAAAGTTTTAAGGACATAGAGGGCACAAAAAAGTATGATCTCCTCTAATCTAACCCAACCATTTTTCCATTACATGAACAACATAAAATAGAATTAAATGATTTAGTTACCACCTATAGGGGTCGAAATCCTCATTAGGAATGTTGCTTCTACCTTCTTGCAAGGAAAATAGAACTAACTTCCTAAAGACTAGGGACTTCTTAACCAAATATTTTATAAGTATTTTTAATTAATTCCTTAGCCCCAAATCAAGACTATGAGTTATTATATCCTTTAGTACAATTACTAAGACCATAAAAACAAGCTACATGAGATTTTAACTTCAGTAACTCGGTCAAAAAGATGAGTTTCTAGAATCACAGTGTCTCCCCTGTAGCAAAAACATAGTGCCAAAATGCAGGGACTGTATTTATCACATATTTCCTAAATGGTAATCTATACTGAGATGATTTTTTTACAGAACTTTAATATCATCATGGCCCTTCTTCACAATAAATGTGAGCCAAATCCGACTCACGGATCTCAAGAAAATAAAAAAAATGATTGTAGATGATGGTAGATCATTTCTCAAAAACCTTAAATAAATTTTGGTTGAAATTAGCTGAGTTGATTCATCTCACCCTAGTACATATATTATAAGAGATGTGGGTATAGGGTTTAAGAGATATGGTGAAAATACATTTGTTTAATGCACTTTCCAAACGAGTTGTCATTGCATGGCTTTGATCATATCCTTGAACTTTCACTCAGAAAAATTGGATGACTGATGATGTTTCCGCCCTTGTAAAACTATTTTAAGTTTCAACACACAAAATGTAATGCAAAAAAATGATTTATGATTAAACCCTAATGCTTTTGACATTTTCTTAGCAACTTGTGCAACATTCCAAGTTTTTTATACTTGAATCATATCTCTGACAAAATGAAACTGATGGGTAGTCTTGAAATGTTCCTGTTAAGCTCATGAACCAATGAAATAGCCCTAAAAATAAAAGCAAGACTCCAAAACACTATCTCCCCTTGTTATCAGATTCATAGCAAATTTGACAACAACTGTGGCTAAGGTTCTTTGGGAGAGAGAACCAAACAAGTGGTTGATCAATGATACTCAACTGAAATTCCAAATAGATATACGTAGGTTTCAAGGCACAGATTGCCACTGACCTTGTTTGACACCTAATCCTCAATCGATTAGTGTCGAAGGCGAATAGACAAAAGGAGTCCAAGAGACCTTGGGATGTGGAACCCAATGGTCAAACCATGTACTATAGATGCATATCACTTGTTAATAAAAATGTACTCTCATGTTTTATCTTTCCTATTTATCTTTGCCATGTGCATGTTTAACATGGTATCAGAGCGTAGGTCATAAGTTCAATACACACCTGGCTCGCATTAGGGGGAGATTGTTAGACATTGGATAAACCAACACTCCCAGTGTGTTTGGTGACATGGACTAACCACCTCTCATGGATCCTTATCTATGGTGATGCAATCGTTGACTAACACCTGTAGGTATTAGAGCAAGTGTATTCCTACCATGCATAATTACTTTGAGCCATTTGTTTTATGGCCTTTCTGTGCAGGTCATTTCTGCCAACTCATTTCATGAATATTTACTCAGCTAAGTTCTAGTTGCATCCTCTGCTCTTCTCTGACTGGTTTTTATAATTACATACATATAACGCTGCACTCGCTTGACATATAATCCTAATGCATATAATGCATTGCCCTGACATGGTTTGCCTGTTCTTCACATATTGCAGAAACTAACATGTTTGACGGCTAAAGCACAGGTTTCAAATTTAGGTTTCTACATCATAACTCCACTACCATTGTTCTCTGTCTTGCTCCTTAACTTCTAGAGAAAGATCATTTGGAATGTCATATATGTGTTTCTCTATCATGTATGCACGTTTTGTGTTAGTGTCATATATGTGTTTTTGTATCAAGAATGTGCCCTCTGTCTAGACTGCATCCTCTGTCATATGCATTTTTAAGTGAACATTGAATTTTGTGGTACGAATGCTGGTGTTCTTAAAGGTGGACATTGATGAAACGACTGAGGTGAGTAGAGAATGGGACATTTAAGCAAAGTTGACCTTCATTTTCATGTTCTTGGTATGAACAATGTTATGAACATTGTCATGAATGTTGTGGTATTATGTTGATGGTGTTTCTCATACCTCAGCTTGGAACGTTGTGATAAGGGTTAGGAATATCAGCGCTTTTGGAAAACTCATGACTGTCATGTGAGACCACCAGGGGCTTCTCTTGGCTTATTACATTGAATGAGTTGTTTATTTATGTTGCTCCCACAATTTTTATATTTGCGCTGCCCATACATATACACTCACCATACACATACACTGCACCATATTACGTTGAATGTGTTGAATGTCTTTGCGAGTTTGAGCATGGCACTCCACATGATTTAACTCATGCTCACCACCCTAATTCATTGCTTTCAGTTCTATCTCTCCATCAGCCTATCCCCTATGAAGCTCGATATGGCAGAAGCCTTCGGTCTCAAAATGCGTAAGTGCCATTTCTTCTACTTCCTACGGCTTGTCTTTCGTTCCATATCTATAATTAATGAACTTGGCTTAGCACAATAGTTTGGTTTAGAGTTTTATTTAGTACTTCATTTGGTTGCATTGGTAAAACGGGTGCATTCAAACTATGGTGGGTTTTCTTGCATTCGTATTATATATATTTCTTGAACACTGGTTCCATTGAACACTAGTCCAGTTTAATACAACTCTCAAACATTGCCATTGAAGTCTATTTGAAGATTTGTAGCTCAGAATGCTCGTATTTGAAGATTTGCAGCTCAGAACGTTGGTATTCATTGCTTGGAATTCCACTTATCTTTCATTGCATCAAAATGCTTGAGATCATAATCAGTTGTGGAAAATAGAAAGATGTGGAGCCTTGAAGAACCTTCACAACACTCAAGTGTGATTTGTCTTTATGCGTTGAAGAATCTCCAACATCATTGTGCATGCCCAAAAATTTTGTACGTTGAGATTTTGAAAGCAGTGTGTTGGAATGGAGCCATGTCCGTGCATAACTATTGGGTTTTCCATCTATTTGTATCTCTAAAATTGTTTCCATGAGTTGAATGGTATTTCAATGAATATGCTATACATTCCTCAGAGGTCACCGCATGGGGGTCATCACTCGAGTCCTTTCAGGAGAAGATACTAAAGTATACATTATTAGATGGTGAGATCTATAACAGTTGGTAGTTGATTTGAGTTATTACTAGTCTGCGCGTGACTGATTGAGTTGGTTTGATATTTTGGTATATGGTATGTATTATTTCATAATGCATATTATCGACCTGTCAATTTGTACTAAAGGATGATGTAATTAAATAACTTTGAACCATTATGTGTTGAGGTTGAGACCCTTCATCTGTGAGTGTGACATGAAAGAAAATCTATCTTTCGAAAACTATCGCACTTCATATTTCCCCTACTATCTAATGACCAATTTACTATTTTGATGTTCATGAATTGACAATGGTCATTCGAGACTTTAAATGTTCAAATGATGAAGTCTATTTGGGGATTACAGAATTCTGTAAGCTTTTCCGTGTTCTATATATACTCGACAATATCTACAAGTGTTATACATCAAAGATATCAAGAGGTTGCCATGTAATTCTCTACTACCTTGAGACAAGGAAGAAAATATTGTAACAACAATAAATATACTAGTCAACATACATAAGCTTTCCAATAGAATTTTCTTTACCACCCTTAGTCGAGACGATTATTGACCACTCAATTTCTGGTGGAACTTCTAGTACAAATTCCGTCTTGCAAATGCACGTAGAATACAATCAAATTATGGTGGTTTGATTAACTAGATGTTTTGCTCTTTCTTTGATCATCTATAATCCCACAATTTCAGTTGTTCCACATGTTATCATCAATGGTTACAAGAAAGTATTAGCAGTCGCTATTGAACTTGACTATTCTTTTCCACCGGCTGAGAAAGTGAAGGAGTATTTGAAGGATCCAAACAAGTTTGTAGTTGCTGCTACCCCAGTGTGGCGTTGTATTTAAAACTCATTATAGTTTTGGTCTAGATATATATGCATTGATTCCTTGATTCAATTGTTGCATACGAGTTTGGTGGGCTGTATAAAAGCAATGATTGTTTTGACAAATAAAAATAATCTTCTGTGGAGAAAAGTTTAGTTGGTTATATTTTCAGAACATAGTGCTGGTCATGAGTAAACTCTTATTTTTATGTAATGGATTGTAATTGGTGCTTGCTAGTTGCACACTGATCATTTGTTGCACATTTATAAAGAATATTGCTGGTTGTGATCAATTTTTATAGTGTAATTTTGACATTGAAGAAAAATGGCCAGAATCAATGAAGTATTAGAGTTCCTCAAAGCTCTGATATTGTCTACTACTCATGATACATTAAAATTCAACAAAGTTTCTGTCATAGACATTCAGGTCTGTCTACAAAATGCACAATAGAAAATTGATTTTTTGTAGCTCGAATCTCAGCTACAGTAAGAAGAATTAAAATAGAGGAGTCATTCTGAACCTGCTTCTATTCAAAACAATGAAGCAGACTCCCATAAACATCAAGATAATATTGTTGAAGTTCATTTAGATCCAGTGCCCATAAAGCAGCAGTTGTACATGCAGATGCAGAAGTTCAGTTTGCACTTACCAAGCCCATCATCAGACCTTGGGAACAACTTGTCACAACAAGCACAGAACTGGTCTTGGATATGACAAGGATGTGTCCTTTCATATTCCAAACTATTCAAAGCCTATTCAGTTTCAGAGTGTCAGATTCCTTCATGATAGTTCACCTCCAGCTGTTCTAGATTCTGCCCCTCTTCCATAGCAACAACAAAAACAACATATTGTGAAATGCCAACACTGTGACCAAGTTGGCAATATGAAAGATCACTATTTTGATCTTCATTTATGTAAGGACTGTCATAAAACCAGTCGTTCTTCACACAAATGCTTCAGAAACAAGCATCTTGCAAGAACAAAGATTCATCTTGTATGGATCGCTTTTTAGCAATGGGCATGAACGACCAAGAAGATATTCCAATCACATGTCAGAACTTTTTCTAGAGTATTGGACAGTCTTGCAGTTGCGTTTTATCCATCATCTCACCTTGTATCTGACAGGGGGAAATGATGATCATCTACAAGCTTCAAAGTCACATCAAGCGAGCCTGAGCCACAACCTACCACACCAGATTCAGAGTTGTAGCCAGAGAAAAAGATGCCCCTAAGCATGCCTTCCAAGAATCTATGACACTTCCTCTAGCAGAATACTTCAGCTTCTGGCCAGCTTCGGAAGAATTCTAGGAACAAAATTGAGAACACTTCCTCTAGCAGAAGACTTTATCTTCTTGCTAGTTTTGGAAGAGTTACAGGAATTACATTAATCATTTCATAGTTGTTGGTCATCCTTAAACCATCGCAGGTTGAGACTTCCATTTTTAGGTTGAAGGTTTCCCTCTTCTAAACAATAGGAGCACTTCCTCTAGCAGAAGACTTCAGCTTCTTGCCATTTTTGGAAGAGTTCCAAGCACTACACTAAGTGTTCCAATGTTGGTGGTCATCCTTAAAACACCACCCTTTATAAAACATTTCATAGAGCACATTTATCCTATTACTGCCATGCATTTTTGCACATTTTATATTAGAGCTCTCTTCTTCGACTCATACATAACCCTTCAGATTAAGGGGGGGAACGTTGGACACCTAATCCTCAATGGGTTAGTGTGGAAGCCGAATAGAAAAACTGAGTCCAAGAGACCTTGGGATGTGGAACCAAACGGTCAAACCATGTACTATAAATGTATATCACTTGTTAATAAAAATGTACTCTAATGTTTTATCTTTCCTATTTGTCTTTTCCATGTGTGTGTTTAACAAACTTGATGATTTCTTTAGAAGTGCAGTGTGTTCCTCAGCTATGCAATAGGTTCCGTTTGACCTCAAATGTATAGAAAGATTTAAATGAAAATCTTTCATATAATATAAGACCCTAACATATTGCATCCTATATTATGCTTACATCCCATTTTTATGGTATCTATTTTAAGCTCCCTATCCAAATTCATCTTTATATTCTTGTATTGATTGTTTGATGGATTAATGAGAAATACAAAGTTTTGGCACCCTTAGTGACTCCTCACCTAAGTACTACAAATTCCATTAATATATTTGTCTTCATACTTTATTTAGTAAAACATAAACCTTACTTGTATAGTGTTGAAAAGCTTCCCCATATAAAACCTTGAAAACATAACAAACTTAATATTTAAAAGCAAACCTAAAGAAAAAAAGAAGAAGATGTACATTATTTGTCTTCACCAACATTAGGCCCTAAGCATAGTTAATTAGATCAAAATAAGATGTTGAATAAATCATAATATGATATGTGAAGTTTATTAGACCTTACATGGACACAAAAGAAAACAGAAAAATGCATCATAAACCAATCTCATCAATTAGGTGAAATTAAAATTTATTTTATTTTAGTATCTTAATTAGCCCTTCTTCATAATTGTAAAAGGTTGATCGCACTAAACATTTCACAACTAATACCTTATAACTATCAACTAATAAAATAAAGTTAAAGGTTGGAGTTGAAAAGAATTTTTTAAGGAACGAAATTATGAGCAAGATGAAAAATAATCAACAAATATGAAAAAGGCAAAAAAACTTCGATGAATGCATCATGATGATGATTCACCTTCATGTTGATAATGTAGTTTCATTGCACAACTATATTATTTGAATGAACAAAAGAGAAACAAATTACTTGTGAAAATTGAGATGAAGTTAGTTAATCTCTTTTTACTGAGCATTTAAGAGAGTCTACACAAAGTTATATTGTTAGAACCTAAAATGTAATAAGACCCTTTTCTATACGGTAAAACCCAATAATAATATATACTTTTGTCTTTGTGAATATTAATTATCTTTTGTTTAATTTTATATTGATGTTATCACGCAATCTCCTAATAAAACTCAATATTAGCTGTATCCAAACTAAGTTATTATGAATATCTGACATACATATTCAAGTGAATTTCCATGCAGAAGTTAAAACTAATTGTTGAAATAGTCTAAACTCAACAACTCCAATAAATTTTAATGTGGACAAAGAAATGTAAACAAAATATAGCACTGCATGTAGCAAATTTATATTTTTAGTGCTCACTTTTCTCTTCAAAATCAAGATTAAAATTTCAAACATATAAAATAAATTGAATAACATACAAAGCAAACTAAAAAATCTAATCTTTGAAGGCCGTGTAACAATGTGATAAAGATTGATTTTCCCAAGTTTTACCTATAAGACAAACATGCATCTGCAAATCTTGGTGTAGTGTTACTCTATTAAGTGGTTTCCTTTTCCAAATTGGATATGAAAATCGTTAGGGTTATGATTTTTGTTGTGGAAAATAACATTTATTTTGATCTCAATGTCTCACATTAGTGAATAATACCTTTTAATAGGCTACACTAGAGATGCATACCATGGGAAAAACAATGGGTTAATATAAACTCGAGCCGAAAAATCTCCATCTGTAACTCTCTTTTTTTTATCTAAATTTTATTTTAATTATTAACTATTAAGTTTTTATTTTATTTATTTCTATTTATGTTAAAATTTTAATTAAATATTAAATTTTATTGTAATTTGACCATTATAGAAGAATACCATGGCTAAAATCATTGGTTGTGAAAACCTGGAGCCCAAAAAACATCTATCCATGAATTTATTATTTATCTCAATTTCTATTACAATTCTTAATTATTAATCAATTAAATTTTATTTATTTATTTATTATTATTAATTTGATTTATTTTGACTTTGATTTTTATGTAATTTGACCATTAGAGAAGAATAACATAGAAAAACCATGGGTTGCAAAATCCTAGAGCCAAAAAACCTACAGTCAATTTACTATTTTATTTCCATTTTATTTTAATTATTAATTATTTATTATTTATTTTTTTTACATGTAATTTGATGAAGTAAAAATGTTACTTAACATAACATAACATAACATAACATATGTATACTTGTGAGTCCAAAATTTAAAAAACAATCACATATTTAACTCCGACACATCTAATGCATACTCATATAACACCTACACATCTAACATCATCTAATGCCTACACATCTACCTCATACTAGGTTGTAGAACCTCTGGGCACAATTACTACTCCTATTATACGCTACATTGATTATGAAAAACTATGTAAAATCCTAATGTAATGAAAAATGTAAATGTAAGCCTCCAAAGGCTCAAAAAAATAATAATAGAAATGAGATTAATCTAGTATGAGGAAATATAATAATTCCATTACATAGCTTTCGATGCATACCTAATAATATAACAAAATTATTATTACAGGAAGCTTTGCTTGCAAATATTCCTCCAACCATGTTTTGATTCCATCATGAATATAATTTTGGTAAATTTAGTTGGATCTCATATCTATTAAGAGTTATGTGAAGCAACCTAATGCATCATATCCAATAAAAAATTGTTAGTATATATTGTTTTATTTGCAAAATGGAATGTATTAACAATAGTATATAAAAAATATATTTGAGAATGATTTTTCCAACCAAATTACAATTGGGTCATGAAAACCAAAACTTTACTCTTTACTCTTTACCTAGCCTTTGAAAGTAAGAGTGAAGAACGTGTAGATGATACCCTCGTGAACCATATTATTAGAAATCAAAATTCGAATAAATTGTAGAGCATGTTCAAATGTAGATGTTTCACACTGGACATCGAATTGACTTTTCAAATGATTTATACTATATTTAAAGGAGTAAAACATGATACTTCATCATAAAAATGTCCAAATATGGATTTCTAAAGCTTATATTAAAAAAAAATGAATAGCTCCGTAGGGTCAACTTGTGAGTCTAGCTCTCTTTCTAGTGCCAATTGTTGAAAGGAAGAAATATCCTACATACAACATGATATCATCACCCAGAGAAGGTCCCAAATTCACTTTAATTCATTTCAGGTGAAAATTTCCTTCACTATGTGTGCTCAGTTTCCATTGATTATAATTCTTCTCCATAGAAGTCATTCATTAACATTTAACTAAATTGTACTTGTAGTTTAATCTATTATAGAGAAGTCTGACTTATCTAAATTTTTTCTTACCTCTAACTATCATGATTGGGATGTAGGAGTAGTTAATAGTATTCCAATAAAGAGCAAAAGGAATACACAAAAATGAACATGAGATAAATGTAATTTATTAAGCTATAGAGATAGTCCATATAACGTGATACTAATTAAAGAAAATACATATCAGGTTGTAAATAGTTACAAGAAAAAAATAATTATGTATACTCATGTTAAAAATGGAGGATTAATAAAAATGAACATGAAATAAAGATAAGTTCTCAAACTATGGAATTAGTTTTCATATCAATACCAAAATTAAAGAAAATACATGTTAGTAATAGTTTCTGAGAAACCTAATATATATACTTACATCTAATGCATGACAATCTCCTATATCAACTATGAAATATAGCTTACCGTTAGTTTAAAATAAGGAAAAATTCACATATATTAAAAAAATGAAAAACAAACAAAATCATACCTATCTAGAACAAAGCAAGTCCATCAAGGTCATTAGGTGTGACAATGATAATAGTATCAAAGTTGATCACAATTCTCATATCTCAAGGAATTTCAATGTGCCCTCTTGCCTTTACTGCAACCTCTCAAGTTCTCAAAAATCTTCCCCCACTTAAGCCTGTACTCATACCCATCAATAATTAAAGGAGGCTTTTACGATTGTTATCCCATGGCATCCTCATACCAAATTATTATTGGAAATATTAAATAGGTGTATTTTCATCTCTATTGTTGCCTTAAACTTTTGTTAGTATGTATTATATTCTACATTTGGAGACAATATAACCAGTGGATTCTTTCCTTCTTGAAATCAATGGAGATGCCAAGTGGATGATCATCCATAGCAATCTAAAATCAAAGAGATAGGTTGTCATATCCTCATCCTACAAAATTTTCTAGGGGCTCAACTTGAAATGTATGGTGGGGGATTAATTATTGTGACGCATATACCATATGTGTGCATATGGTCCAACAAAATACACTTACGTGAAATGTATTCCATATATAATCCCTTGAGAGAAGAAACCATCTAATATTTATTATAATATCAATACTTGAAATTCCATAGTATAGAGTCTACATTTGACACCTGTACGTTCAAAAACAAAATTAATAATAAATAAAAGTAAAAAACTTTATGTAAAATCAAAGATAAAATTGTGCACAAATATTTTCAATTTTTTTTTAAGAATTTTTCATATGAATTTGACAGGAAGAACTTTCTCAATATATTTTGTGCAATATTAGACTTCCAATGAGATACTTTATGCTTTATTTGGCCTTCTTGAGCTCTAGATATAACCTCCGAAAGATAGCAATCAACCTTCATAGATTTAGCTCTTGAATTTTTCTTAGACATTAATTTAAATGTTAAAAATAATATCCCATATGCACTACATAAGAGAAATTTTGAGGCTATATTATGTATTTTTATATCACGGAAAAATCATTTGGATGGTATGGAAAGAGGTGTCTACATTGAATGTTTTAATTGTATACACATATCCAAATTAGTCACACTGGGAAAAATGTGTATCAAAGGAGTACCACTTGATGAGATAAACTTCAATTGTCTTGTATGAAGTAAATGGTGAAGTCTCGTAGAATGAATTAAAAAAAAATCCCATATGAAATGCATTCTATTCACTGCATCACCAAATTTTGGTAACCATATTTTTCCAACCCTCGAGCTACTAGATAGTGTTGACCATTGTTTTAGCATTCCTAGATGTTTTTTATTATGTGGTATAAATAATGCCTCTGTTATCACCTTTTCGCACCTCAAGTGGCCTTGAACTGTTTTTCTTTATCATCCATGATCAAGAGTAGGACACCCTAAAAACACATATGTGAATGTGATGAATGAATTTTTGAGTTACTCAGTTTTTTTATGTACATATGATGTTACATGGTTCCAAGTTTTTCTTTTATTGGTATAAATAATGATTTTCTCATTGTAGGTGCTGAAACTAATATTACATATATTAATTATATTGACACCATAACTATATATTTAATTTATATTGACACCCTGCTTTATTTGTTCCATGCTAATTTTTAAAAACTAAATTCATTACGAATTTTCATATTTGTTAATCACATAAAGGCACACCATGATGGTTAGGCCTAATGTGTATTGGTTGGAGTCTTTAGTTATTGATATGGTTGTTTTTATATCACTAAATTCATGTGTGCTATACCTAGAGCAAATTTAATTCAATGCCTACATTATTGTTGTTCACATATATAATTGATATATTATCACCGATTCACTTTGGAATGTACCTGGTCCATATGACTAGTTGTGGGAATTTAAAAGGGTTGCAATGTTATGTTTTAGTTCTGTCGGCTCTAAGACTTATGTAGCCTAAAATGGGTTTTTGTGGTGTGGTATGTTTTATATTTTTTGAATCCACTTGTCTTACAATTGTGATATAAGGTTTCAATGTAATGGGATTTTTTTGACACATCATCACTAATTTGCGACTTTGACCTCTTGATTACCATTCATGCAGTAGAGAAGGTGATAAACCCTTGTCATTTTCTTTACTGATAAATATCTAAATCCCATGATTTATGTAGATTTGAAAGTCATAAACCATGAATTGGTTTCATTTCGTCCCCCACTTTTAATGACCATTCTCGAATGTAGTAAACTTTCCATGTAAAATTAATGTTCCTTCCCATGAGACTGATCAATGGTTGACATGTATTTAGGTTTAGATCAATTATTTCCTTTCAAAAGGGTTTTTTCCTTCCTGGAGTTTTAATATTCCCATTTCTAAAATTGAGGTTATTTGGCACATTTACTACTTTGGTAGCCACCATAGTTACTCACATTGTCACTAAAATTCTCATTGAGGTTGAGATTAAGGTCGAGCTCATGAGTATCCCCATGGGAAAATTGTGCACTTCACCCTAGTTGGTGTGTGTGGCAATATATAGGTAAGATAAAATGGTTTTTTACACATTCAAACATTTCTTCACTAGAGAATTACTCTTTGTGTGTTTTCTTGTATTTAATCTATTTATAACATTTTCATTCTTTAATCTTCCTAGGGCTACCTTACCTTTAATTCTTACCCAATCCCTACCTCAGTAATTTGAAACGATATTACAATTTGGGTGTTAGCTAAAACCATAATCACAACCATCATGAATAGTAGAAGTATAAAAAATACCCCTTTTTCCTCTTGCAATGTAAAAAAAATGCTAGGATTCATGTCCTTCACTGAACCCTTCTTTCATTCTCATATGATCATGTGTACTCTTATATTTCAATTCTATTCATCATAAATTTTGTGACATTTGAGACCCTTTCGTAAATAAAAGAAACCCTTAATGGTGTGATTCAGAGTTGTTAATATTAATATAGCCTTTCTTGAGTTCTTGGAAGCATGTAGATATACTTGTTCTACAAATTATTCCAATGTAGTTCTTATGATGATGTAATAGTCAATCATATTTTTCCACCATTCACTCTTTAATCTCTCTTTTTACAATAAATTTATTAGTTCATTTCAATACTAGTGTATTCCCATTATTGTTATTGCTAGTGTAGCTCTCTATTTTTATTTGTGTGCCCATGTATCACCCATGTTGTTATTGTTGTTCCCCATAGAAGCCCACTATTGTTATTATTATTCCCTTACATTACTATTGTTATGTAGGCTCTAATTATATTGTGATCCCTTTAACTCATATATATACCAAGGATGTCTTATCCTTTGTATCATCCAAGAATCATTCATTTATGTAGTATAAAGGATGCTCCCCCTTTAAGAGGATAGTTTTAAGGCAATTTATCTATATTTTCTTTTGATTTCTGAGCTCATTGCATAACATTTGGTACCAACGCTTTGGATTCTAGGGTTTCGATTCTTCAAACAAGTCATGTTCGTCAACTTCATGTAGAATTTTTCGATATTAATTCTCTACACTTTCGGAGATATTATACGAGGTAGTTAGGATTTTTGCAGGCTCTAGAATTCCATCTCAAATAGGTGACCTAGGTAAAATCTTCATAAATTTCTCTTTGAGGATCGAATTTGAATTTTGTAAATAGTTACTAAAAGTGCACATATCGTAGTTTTTCATGTATCATTTTTAGGGTTGAAGGTCAAAAAAATGACATCTGGCACTCCATACAAGTTCACTATATTGAGCCACCCTATAATTAGGGCATTATGGTAGTTTGGGCATAAATATTTCTTCAAGAATCCAATCTCAATCAAATCTATGAGGTTGGAAAGAATACTCAGAGTGCTATAATAGTGCCTATTTTTAGACCTTGGAGAGTTGAAATTATATAGATAAAACAATTTCGAAATAAGCTCCCAAAAACAAGTGATAAGGCTTGTATTTTTTAAAACTTGCATAAATTTTGTGTGAAAAAATAGTATGAAGTGAGTCAAAGGACATAGTGAATAATAGATATCATTATTTTCATTATGCCTTACAACAAAAAAATGGATACAACTAGTAAGAAACCATAAATATCTAATATGATGCATGAAGAAGAGGAAGAAATGAAAAATGATATATCAAAATTACAAGATCAAGTACAACAAATTCACTCTCACAAAGGGTAACCAAAATTAATTGGAAGTGATGATGAATGTTGATATGGATGGTATAAAAAGGAACATGGATGGTTTAGAATATAAAATAAAAAGGGACATGGAAGGTTTTAAGGATGGTTTAAAAGAAGAAATGGAAGGTTTGACAAAGTTGCTACAAGAAATGTTTCCTAATGGCGAAAAGGTATTTCATGAAACTCATGATCACAATAAAGCGAATGTTAGTTATGAATTCCAAGACTCTAAGATTGGGTTGAAGACCAACCACAATCAAAAGGTCAATATGAGGAAGTTTGATGACAAGGATATTGTAACGCGGATATTACAGATGGAGCAATATTTTGATTTTTAATGATGTGCAACACACACAAAAGGTACATATTGCATCTATATATTTAGAAATAAATCAATTTGTATGTTATATATGGCTTTATTCTCGCCAACCACTTGTCACTTGATTAATGTTTATGAAGGAAATGATAGCACATTATGAGGATAGAAAGAGAAACACCTTGTTTAGAAAATTGATAAATATCAAACAAAATGGTTCAATGGCAGAGCACATTATGGACTTTTACAAATTGAATATTAGGGTAAATGATATTCCAGAGGAGTATACGATTAATTTCTTCATATTTACATTGAGGGATAACATCCAACATGAGGTTCACCTTTGGGAACTTGATTTATTAGAGAAGACATTCAAGGTGGCAACAAAAGTTGAAAGAAACATTATGGAAACAAGGAAGTACACCACTTACAACTATAAAGATGGAAGTGTTGTTGCTTCCAACCTTTCACAACCTAAAAGGTCTACACCACAACAATTGGAGGAAAAAATAACAAAAGGTATGTTTTAGAATTGTGAGATCAAGTACACTAAAGGTCATAACTGTGCTGAGAAGAAATTATTCTACATATATTTTGAAGAGGAAGAAGAAAAGGAATAAGAAACATCAGAAGAGGAGGATATACACTAGGAACTAACCCCAGAGAAAGGAAACATGAATCCAACCATATATTGTAATGGAATGGCAGGAATTACCACTCCTCAAACTCTCAGGATAAAAGGATATATCAAGAAGAAAATGGTAATAGTGCTGATTTTTTTTTTTTCCCAGGTGGTTCACATACATCCGTGGTCAGGGGGTGCAGGCTATGTCCACGAAATAAATAGGGCGGATCTCGAGGATCACACCCCTCGGCCATCACAGACCTAACCCCAAGGGTTTTCTGGTAGAATCGACCCTGTGACCTCCTGTTTTAGCGAGGCACGACTTGACCAGTTGGGCTAACCCTTGGGGCTTGTAATAGTGCTGATTTATTTGGGTAATACCCATAATTTTATTCATTGTAAGATAACCAAGGGATTGAATTTCTTCCTATATCAAGAAATAGAGTGTCAAGAGATCATTACAAATGGAGGAACTGTAAATTTCTCTATAAAGTGCCATAATATCAAGCTAACCATGGCGGGATATGTATTGAATAGTTCAATGCTTTCTATTCCAATGGGTGGTGTTGATGTTGTACTAGGAGTTCAATGTTTACAATCTTTGGGGGCGATAGCTTTCAATTTTCAGGAACTTTTCTTGAATTTTTTTTGGGAAGTAAAAGAAGTTAAATTAAGTGGTTTTGTAGGGGAACTAGTAAAGATAATCAGCTCGAACGTAATGACAAAGCTTGTGAAGAAAGAATAGTAGAGCGTAATTGCACAATTATTCCCACTAAAGGTTCAAACATTGAAATACTTTATTTCTCCAGATCTCCAAAAAGTCTTGGAAAATCATTCCAAGTTATTTCAGACTCCCAAAGGCCTCCTAGATATTTTTGATCACGATCATGCTATTCGTTTCATTACATGAAGTGTTCCTCCAAGCATAAGCCCTTACATATATCCATATGCCCAAGAGAGTGAATTTGAACATATGGTTACAGAAATGTTAGAGGATAGCATAATTCAACCTACTCAAAGTTATTTCTCTACTCAACTAGTATTGGTGCACAAGAATGATGGATCATGGCATATGTGTCTAGATTATCAGGAGCTTACAAAGCTCAATATTAAAGATAAATTTCCCATTCTCTTCATTGATGAATTGTTGGATGAATTACATGGAGAAATTTAATTCACCATGTTGGATCTTCATTCCGGATATCATCAACTTAGAATAAAGACATTCCAAAAAAAAATTATTCAGAACTCATGAGGGTCATCATGAATATTTGGTCATGCCTTTTGGCCTTACCAATGCACCTTCCACATTTCAAGCACTAGTACAAAATGACTAATTAGTTACTAAAAAAAAATAAAATTTGCATATAAAAGACGATCTTTCAGTCGATGACCAATAGTAGCTAATTTACAATGTCTTATAACATGACCAAATTTTAGTCATTTTTAGCTTAGTCATTAACTGGTTTCCTCAATTTTACCATATAGTAGTGTATTTAGTCATACATTTGGTCATAAATTTTTCATTGGTTTAGTCATTAATTGTTGTAATTAATGACCAAATATACAAAAAAATTATATTACTATATAAATCCTCAAGAAAACCAATTAATGACCAAAGAAATATGACTAAATTTTAGTCATGTTATAAGATACTGTCAATTAGCTACTAATATTTGTACATATGAAAAAATTAGTCAAAATTTTAATCAAAATTTTATCATTTGCAGTAGTCATTTATCTTCTTTTGGTATTTTCATATTCATTATATAAACGACTGATTTAGTAGCTTCTATTCATTTCAATTAAATTCATTCATAATCATTATAAACAACTGATTTAGTCATATATTCATTTTATTCCTGTTCATCATTGATTAATATAGACTACAAATTTAGTGATTTTAAATTGATTTTATGTGTTTATTATTAATCAACATAAATTAATTAGTATTATTTTGCGACTAAATTATAAAAAATGTCATACATTGTGCATGTTTATCTAATATGATAACACAAATTTACATATGTTAATTACAATACAAAATAATATCAAGTGCAAATAAAAATAATTTTAACCATATAAATTTTATTATATAAAATATCAAGTATTACAATATGAGTTTCCAACTTAATATTAGCTAGACTACAATTTAAACATGAAATATTGTTTCATCATTTCAAAACATTATCACTATGCTGCCAAAGCATTGCAAGTGAATTTACCAACTCTGAAGGCTTGACCATCAGTCTCTATGAATGTTTCTTATCCAAGATATTGTCTCTAAGGGTATCGCTAGACAATTTCTCTTCTCTCTCTCTCATTTTTCGTTTGTCGCTCCAATGTTATTTTTCTCCTCTTTCTTCAATTGTTTCTTCTTACGATCAATATTGACCTCCTCTACTGAAAATGAAAGAAGATACAATGTAGAGTATAAGACATAAAAGATGATGAATACTTGATTATAAAATAAAGTAGATTATGAAATATTTATACGACATATAACTTAACATTTGATAGTGGCCACTATGCGGCTATATGACCTATATATACAAAGCAAATAAAACATCACCATAGAAGATAACAGCGTAGGAACATAATATTCAAACTTCAAAAAGAACTTAAGCACAATCATACCAACTAAGTTACATGTTAAAAATATCAAGCAATAGATAACTTGTGAAAACAAATGGAAAAAATAAATCACCGTAAAAAATATCCTTATTACTTTTTATAAAAGAATCATGTTCCTTAGATTTGGATATTCTTTTTCCCAAAATAAAATTTCATCACTAGTATAACCTATGCTTTTACGATCATGAGATTGAACCAACATCACATTGGATTTTGGAGAGAAAATGATTCAACTTTCCAAGATGAGTACCTCACTTGGTTGAATGAAGGTGCTAGCTATGAGTAGTGTCAAAACCTTAGGGAAGTATAACACTAAGGCCTAAAAAAATAAATGACCACTTGTCCACTAAAAGAAAAAATTTCAATCCCACAATGGCCCCTGGGAGTACATTTCATTAGATGGATATGACACTCTGAGAGATGATTGTCTAGTACAATGAGAAGTGTACATATATTGTCACAATGTCCCTCACAATCAGACCCTATAGTTGTGTCCTATAATATTAATCATAGTATACTATTTGTTTAAAAATTATGACTATTAGATAATTATTAGTTTCAATAATTAGTTCGAAATTGAAATTTTAGTATTTATGTATACATGAAAAGATTTGGAAAAAATATTGTTATTTGTGATTTATTAATTTCGAGTGAATCTAAATACATAATAAATTATGGTGGCTCGATGTTTCTCTAGTGGTTATCCAATCATTGTACCAATTTCTCCCATGTCCTCTACTCCTTTTAGTGAATTCATGTTTGATGATGACTAATGCCAATGAAGTGGACATTTATCCTCTATGTTTTTATGAGCCAAAGGGAACATCCACAAATAACAAGAAAAAAGTAGCCTCAATTATATTATTGGGGGCCAAAATGCAGTAATTATATGACAAGCCAAGAAACACTAGATTCTAATCATCATCCCATTAATATGGATTAATAATTTTTTTGCATGATCATGTAGTAATAAAGTGTCAAGTAGGGACATTTAAAGTCAGTCATCATCAATATCACCTTTGAGATTCCTTAGTAGTTAATGTTTCCTATTACACACACAATAGATCACCAACATCAAGGATAGCAATATAAACACAACAAATATGAAATGGAAATAAATGTTAGGAAGTCAAATGCGACCAATATTGAGTCAAGAAAATACCAAACCCTTCGCATTAGCAAGGAATTCTTATGCACTAAAATAGAAAATCCTTCCATTCCATAATTTTCACCTTATCTTTAATTTATTTAATTGAGAATATAATCAGAAAAAATTCATTGAAAAGGGTTTCAAAATCCTAACAAATGCTCGAGTGATATTCGTATGAATTAAAAAAACGGGCAATCATTCGATATGCTTTTAACTTGTGGAATATATTGAAGCATATGAACATTTATCATCCCTTGCTCCTAATCAAATTGTAATATGTGGGTTCTAATTAGGTAATCAATTTCCCTCCAAGATATTTGAGAGATAACTTTGGAGAAGTACTTCTAGAAGTATTGGGATAGTAGAAATGGAATTAACTAGGAGGAAATTGAAGCTCTTGAGTGAGTTGTCCAAAATATTTGAAGGCAAGTGAAAATGATTTTATACTCCATCTACACATTTTAAAATAGAAACCATTTAGCTGCATCTCAATTATTTTCCACCTTTATGTAATATGTAATTCTTTGAGCAAGAATAGAGCATTCATAAATATTGTCATGAAAGAGGACTCTTCATAATCCTAATAATTTTGGCTCTAACAAATAAACTATTTCATGTAGTGAATAAATCTTACATGGTAGATTTCAGTGATTAAAATTACAACTTTATTCGTAATCTCATTACAAAAAAAAACAAATTGAACCCTAACTAGTTGGGATCTAACAATTCAAGAATTTTGTGTAGTAAAGTAAACTTACATGGAAGATCCCAGTTATTTGCAATGAAAATATTATTCTTGATCTTATTACAACATATATAAATTCGAAAGTACATACATATTTTCTTATATGAGACAAACTTTGAACACATTCTGAGATTTCATAGAAATGTAATGATACGATTTACCTATAGGACATGAGAAAGCTATCTACATCTAATACCCATCATTGGACAATAGTTTTATTGATGCACCATATCATGGAATTATAATCATGTAGATAGATAGTGTTATAGAGATACCTTGCAACACCAATTCAACACTACCTTCAAGCTTCCAATTCATCAATTGATTTACTTTTGTAGCAAATTCTAGTGGGATTTCTTTAAATACAACCCGACAAAACCCATTTATGATAGCTATCATTGACTTCTCTGGATCTATCCCCATATGGAAATATGATAACTGATATTCCCCAATTTTTGAGGTACTTGCTTGATGTTCAACATGTGCTATGAAAATGTTGAAAATATTAGATGTATAATGGAAACAAGCTTGCAATTCAAGGTTGCTCCAAATGTCTCTCGGGTGAATTATAAAACACCATGTACTTAAAGCATGATATATGGTAGTAAGAAAAGCATACCCAAGATCCCACTTAAGAATAAAAAATGTTGGAAATAGGAGATGTCTTAAACAATAGAAACTATTTAATTGCATAATCAAACTAAAATAGACAAATCTTTAAAATGTTGAAAGGTGTGAAAATAATGGGGTTGGAATATTATAGTTATGTTAGGGTAGATTTAGCTATGTAAAATGTAACTTCTGTCTAAAACAGGTAAATGTAAAATCTATAGCTACATGAAATGTAACTTCTATACAAAGAAATGGAGTTGGAATATTATAGTTACGTCACGATATATATAACTATGTGAAATGTAACTTCTGTATAACATTCTAAATGTCCTTTTCCAGTCATTTAAGAGACTAACATTTTTTTTATCTTCGGTTAATAACTTAACACCACCAAAAATAACATTGAATTGGTTCTTCAACAACTAAGGGGAAATTTGGAAACAATGTGAAAATGCTTACTCATTCACCTGCCATATTGATGATATTTTATTTTTGTGCAGATTTAAGCTAGTGTAATGTAACTTCTACATATTTGAAAATTTAAATGTAAAAAATCACCCATATTGAAGTTATACAATTAACATATGCACAATAAGTTACAATATGCATAAGTAATATGAAGTTTACATGCTATACCGAGACAAATGTTTTCTCATCTCATTAACTCTTATCTTATAGTTGGTGATGGACATAGCCTTTAAAATTATGAGCCATCCTTGTCATATCTTATATTTAATTATGGATATAGATTTTAAAAGCATCAACCTTGTTTTTTATTTTATATACGGTCAATTTAAATGGAAGTGGTCAAAATTGTATTCAATATTATCTTTTATAGCTGGAAATAAAATGCCATGGGGGTGGTGTTTCTATTGATTTTCAAACTTGTTTTAATTACCTAAATGTAGCCTATTTAAAATAAAAAGGGGTGTTGTTTCTGGTGATTTTTAGACTTGTTTTAATTACCTAAATTTAGCCTATTTAAAGTAAATAGTTGCACTGACCATCTTATCTTCAAGTCAGTAACTTTGCTTGAGGGCATATTCATGACATCCACCATCTATGAAAATTATGAAATATTGTTAGTATCTTTCACTAAATAGACAACATTGGCATATAATATTTTATTGTGTTTTTACTCCATGTCACAAATTAATTTATATTTTATGATTCTTGGTTTTGGTTTCCATGCTAAGATTGGATTCATCATGCCTGCGAGGATTTTTAGTTGTGCACACATCATATTGCTCACTTCTAATTGTATAAAAAGCAAAGAGTATGCACAATGACATGTAGTGACACATGGGTGTCTATTTTAGTCAATGATATGCTTGATTTTTTAACCCATTCCAATCCTACCACAATGAAATTAAGAGAGACAAAGACACAAGAAGGACTATCAATAAATGAAATTAGAGACTTTGGAATGTAACTCAATTGTACCTGAATGTAACAATAAGTATTTCTAGGTTCCTGGTCACTAATGAGCATTGAATTACACTGTGAAACATTCCTTGCATTATGAGAATTTGGTTGCACCTGCACTAATCCTCTGTAGTATTTCCTTAATTTTCCTATAGATATAATTTTAGAAACAATCATGTTCCTGCAATTCTTCCTATATGGATCACCTTTGTCCCCCCTATTGATACCTATTTTTCAAGGAAACATAATAAAACTTTCCAATTGCATCATCGCCTTTCAAAACAATGGTTGAGTATTTCCAGGTGATTGTTGAACCAACCTATACCCAGGTCCATGAAATCCTTGATTTGTCTCCATGGCATAGACCTCTTTTCATAATAAAAGTATAAATCCCACATTTGCATTCCTCATCCCCGACATACGAATTCTTTATAGTGGAATACTTTATCGTTGCTCCATCGATGCAATAGATATCCACTATTGTGTCATGGAGATGATTAGTGTCATAAAATGGTGTAGTGCTCCTTCAATATATGTCACAAAACTCCTCTCACCTCACATAATGCCTCTCATCTACAACAATAAGAGTCCTCTCAAACTACCTGGTCTCCATCCCATTCATCCCGAAATAAGTGGATATTTCCATGGGTGACAAAGTGTGCTTGGGGAAATAATAGGAGCTATCACTAAAAAAATAAATACAATGAAGCATAATAGTTATCACCATGAGAAACAACCATGCCAAGATACTTCCTAACTAGAAAAATATACTCTCGAATTACCTCTTATAATGAACAAAAGATAACCTGAACTTCCTATAGAGTCTAGCTATGCATGGTAGCAATAAAAACGTTGTCAAAAACAACATCTACAACAACATTTGTCAATTTGTTCTTCTAGTCAAGGACCTGGCCAACTTTTGACAATTATCAAGTAGGTCAATGTCCAACTCATCCACAATCCTCTTCTTCTTCTACTCTCTCTATTTAGGTTTATAATAATAGCAAAGGTCTTGAAAATTGATGGGTGGGTAAAATTTATCAGACCATTTGGGTTCTTCCATTCTTAATTGTTGTCTCTAAGCAATGAATCTAAATTGCAAAAGACATTCATGTTCCTTCTTTTTAGTTGAAATTAACCTAATATTTGGAGAGTTGTAAGGTTTAATGGATCTAAGTATACGATACTTAAAATATAGTAACATGGTTTAAAATTGTAGGCATTGAGATCGGAATCTAAGGATGAAACATCAAAGATTTTATGTTCATGATTACAAGACATTTTAATTTCATGTAACAAAGTTTGAGGAAGGTCTAACATTTGCATCCTACCATATAATTTTCTTTGATCACTTGAGCCCTTTGAATTTTGGCATGGTAGAGTCCATTACACAAACAATCAATCACTAAAAAAAGGTGAAAAGAAAAAATAAAATTTCATGCATTTTGACCCTAGAAAAGTTAGGGAGGAGTCAATTGATTTGTACAATAAGGACATACAAAATTCTTACTTGTCCATTATCTTTTGATGAATTGTTTGTGTAAATCAAGATCTGCATTATCATAATCATTAAACCCTTTTTACAATAAGGACATGCAAAATGCTTACTTGTGCATTTTCTTTTGATAAATTTTGGGCACCGTAATCAAGATCTGGATTATCATAATCATTAAATCGTCGTCTCTAGATAAAATTTATGCTTTTATCACATAAACCCTTCAAATCTTTTACCCATAAGAATAAAAATCGTCTTTAATAAGAGGGAAGATCTCTTCAGAGTCCAAATTCATACCCATTTATTATCAAACTATCCACGTTCAATGACCTTGCGATTCCTCCATCTAATCGATGATTCTCTCCTAAGGTGTTTCCCATGCAAACTCCATCAAGGATTTGAATCTCATGAAATCCATAGATCATGTTGATGGGCTTCCTTCTTCTCGTGTTTCCACAGAGATATAGACAAGTCAGAGAAAGATGTAGTGCTACAATGTGATGTTTTAATCTGTAATATTGTATTTGAACTGTAAATGAAAAAGAAAATAAATATTTATAAAGGAAAAAAGAAAAGAAATATTTATAATATAAAAAAATATATATAAATTTCAATTGGCTTAAACAATTTATCTTTAATAAGAATTTTTTATTTTTGTGACACTAAATTAAAAAGAATAAAAAGAAGTTAAAATTGATATTGGGATGAGTGTAAACATTTAAATTTGACCTCCATTAATAATAAAAAGTTAAATCAATAAAAATAATAAAATTCAATTTGTTATATTTTTATTTTTCTTTTATTAACTTGTGACTAGGGTTTGCTACAATAGCATGGCCCAATACCATGGCTTATCAATACTACATGTCCAAAAACCATAACTTATTTCAAAACCAAAATATTTTATAACAATATGACAATATTCTTAACTGTGGAGAATCACCCCCACATCATTATTAACTTGTAAAAAATAGCCTTTGTCACAATACCATGGATTATCAATACCACATGCACAAAAAACATAAATTATTTCATAATCAAAATATTTTATAACAAGATTGTTAATCATGGATATTCCCCTCACTTTACCATGGATATTAACTTGTAAATCAGCTTTGTTAGAATACTATGGGCCAATACCATGGCTTATCAATACCACATCCCAAAAAACCATAACTTATTTCATATTAAAAATATTTTATTTTAATTTAGTTTTACAACATTTTTTTAATTGAATCTAAAAGGGAAAAGGTTACAATTTGAGATATATCTAAACACTCTATCCTCTAGAGAGAGAGAGAGAGAGAGAGAGAGAGAGAGAGAGAACTGACATAGATCCATCTTAGCTAAGGATCCAAGGGATGAGGGCAAGAAAATTGATTATTAAATATATTGCATGACTTTTTTAAGTTTTTAATTATTTTATTTTCTTTGACATGATTGATCCAAAATATAGGTTTAATATCTTACAACGCGTTTATTTTTTTAATTTAGATAATTTCTTAACCACAATACAATGTGATCAAATTTAAGAGAGAGTTGGGGAGGGGGTGGAGAGAGGGAAGGAGATAGTGAAAATGTTGAAGGACATAGAGAGAGAGAAAGAGAGAGTGATGGGGGGGTGAGAGAGTGGGGTGGAGAGAGTGAGTGAGAGGAAAGAAGAGAGAGAGAAGAGAGAGAGAGAGAGAGAAGAGAGAGAGAGAAGAGAAGAAGAGAGAGAGAGAGAGGGAGGAAAGAACAAAGACATAAAGAGATAGAGGTGGAGAGAGAGACGAGTGAGAAGGGATAGATGGAGAGAGAGTGAGGGAGAGAGGAGAGGAGGGAAGAGAAAGAAGAGGAGATGATAGAGATAGGGAGAGAAGTGGAAGGGAGAGAGATGGATCATAGAGATGGAGAAGGACAAGGGGGGGGGGGGGGAGATAGTGATAGAGTTGGAAGGAAGAGAGAAAGAGAGAGGGAGAGGGAGAGCGATTTTGGGGTAACGGATAGAGGGAGGTGGGAGATAAGCGATAGAGAGGAAGGAAGATAGAGATGAGGAGAGAGAGATGGAAGTGGAAGGGGTAGGAGTGGGAGGGATCAATAAAAAAATAGAGGGACAAAGGTGGAGAGAGAGGTGGGGTGGAAAGGGAGTCATGGAGTGAGAGTGAGGGAGAGAGGAGAGCGGGAGGGAATATAGAGAAGGATATAGATAGAGAGAGAGAGAAGGGGAAGAGAGAGATAGAAAGAGAAGGGGAAAAGAGAGAGAGAGAGTGTGTGTATATCTTTGGGGGGTGAGATAGAGAGGGGGATAAAAAAGAGACACAAATAAACTATATATATATATTATATAGTATTATATGACCAACCTAGATCCGTATTAACTGTATAACTATCAAGTGCGAGAGGGATCCAATCTCTCGAGGTGTAAACATTTCCTCAAGTTATGCACTAGGAAAAAGTTTTCACCTCGAGAGATTGGATCCCTCTTGGCAGATCTGGGGTTAAAATGGATCTAGGTCGGTTAATATGAATTAAAGTAGTTTTTATTTGATATTATAGTCTTAAAAATTAAAATTTTCCTTCAAATTAATTTCAAATTGTAACTAGATCTAATTATATTTAATGAATAGATTTTAAAAAAATACATAAATTCGTTCTTTATTAAAAAATATATTTTTAAAATTAAACATTATTAGAGATAAATAATGCAAAGTTGTCTCACCTATACACCATGTGAGGATGAAGAAGTGTTTAAGGAAGGATAACCTTCCAAGCAATCTTTAACAAGCTTTCAATCCCATATAACTTGCAAGTTTAGATTGCTTGACAAGATTAAGATGACTAACATAAAAAAATGATTCATATTATTATAGTACTTTTTAGGTAGTTGTATTTTTGTCCTTAGACTAAATTAGTCATTCATGTTAGTCATTTTTAATTGTATTACTTATTAGCTAGTCACATATTTTAACCCGCGACTAAGTTTGTCATTATTGTTAGTCATTTTTAGTTCGGTCACTTAAGATTTCTTATTTTTGGTAGTATTTCACTTGGAAAGGCTATGGTGACTAACTTTTTCAATCACCTAGTCACTAATTTCTCATTTTCTACTAGTGAAGGTTTGGTGAATTGGATTTTCAAATGCTTCCTTAGAAATGTTTTGTTATTATTTTTTGATGATATAGTAATCTACAACAAGTGTTGCAAGGATCATGTTCAACATGGTTATAGGGTGCTCAAACTATTGGAAGAAAAACAATTATATGAAAAGACATCCAAATGTTTCTTTGCAGTACAAGATGTGGATTATTTGTGTCATATTGTATCTCATGAGGGTGTTAAGGTAGACACTAACAAAATTAAATCCATTAAGGAATCGAAAATACCCACAACCATGAAGCATCTTTGAGGATTTATCAGGTTGGAAAGGGTATTATCACAAGTTTGTTAAGAATTATAGGAGAATAATAGCTCCTCTAACAACATTAAGGAATAGAGATGCATTACCTTGGAATCCATAAGCAACTAGGCCTTTGAACACCTTAAAGAGGTAATATGTCAAGAAATGATCTTAGCTAGGACAAACTTTGCAAAAACCTTTATTATGTAATGTGATGCCTCTAGAAATGGAATTGGTGTTATTTTAATCCAAGAAGGAAGACCCGCTTATTTCAAAAGACATCCAATCAAAGGAAAGTATTTACACAAACCTATTGATGAGAAGGAAATGTTTTCAATACTACAAGCACTAAAGCAATGGATACCTTACCTAATGGGAAGAAACTTCAAGGTAAAAATAGATCATTATAGCATTAAATACTTTTTGGAACAAATATTATCTTCAGAAGAGCAAAAAAAATGGGTCACAAAGATGTTGGGTTATGACTTTGAAATGATTGTACAAAAAAGAGAAGAAACAATGTATTGCAGATGTACTCTCAAGAAAGCATGAGACTGTGAAAACATTCCTTTGTGCCATTTATATTATCAAACATGATTGGACAACCAAATCAAGGGATGAATGGAGAAATGATGAAAAGGTGTTGACTCGCAATCAAAAGTTGCAGCAACATCCTAGTACCTCTCATACCTTTACCTGGAAAAATGATTCATTATGGTAGAAGGATCGCTTATATCTTTGTAATAATTCCCAACACAAGAAAAATATTCTTTAGGAATTGCACACCTCCCCCTTCGGAGGAAACTCAAGATTTTAAAAAACTTACTACAAGGTTAAGAAGGAACTTTTTTGGGATGGCATTAAATCTGATATTCAGAAGTTTGTGGCAGAATGTTTTGTTTTCAAAGAAAATAAAGTTGAGACAATTAAGACTCTGGGTTTGTTACAACCTTCAACCATTCCATGTCCACATTAGAAGGAGGTACCAATGGATTTTATCACAGACTTACCCAAGTCTGAATGAAAGAGTGTCATTATGGTGGTAATTGATAAAATTACCAAGTATGAACACTTTTGTGCATTATTTCATCCTTTTAAAGTGAGTATAGTTGGTATTGTATTTATGGAAATAATTAAAAATCTTCATGGAAACTCAAAGATTATTGTAAGTGAGAGAGATCCCATTTTCACTGGAAATTTTGGATGAAATTATTTTCATGTATTGGTACTCCATTAGCTCATATCTCATCTTATCATCCTCAATTTGACATACAAACTGGGATATTAAATAAATGTTTGGGAGAAGACCTTCATCGCTTTGTATCTAATTAATAAAGACAATGGCTCAAGTGGTTACCTCTAACTGAGTGGTGGTATAACACTTGCTTCCATACTGCACCAAAGATGACCCCACTTATTTAACTTTATAGATATCATCCACCATCCATCACATCATATTTAAGAGAAAATTCCAAGGTTCAAGGAGTGGAAGATCACATCGAGCATCAAAAATAGGTTCTATTCTAACACAGAATCAAATGAAACCATAAGCAGATTAGCTTCAAAAGTTTTGATGTACACGATTGGGTATTTTTACGACTACAACCATACAAATGAATGTCCCTGAAGCAAGCTAAGGAAGATAATAAATTATCACCCTAGTACTATGGTCCTCACAAGGTGTTGCAAAAGATTGGTACTATGGCATATAAATTGGAGTTTCCTGCATCTTCTTGGTTACACCCAATTTTCAATGTTTCATGATTAAAGAAATTTATTGGTGATAATATCCCAATTGAAAAAATGTTGCCAAAACTTGACAATGAAGGAAAAATCATATTTGAGCATGAAGGAGTCCCCAAAAGAAGAAACTAAAAGCAACGGAATGAATTAATTTCAACGTATCTCATTAAGTGGAAGAACTTACCTATTGAATATTCCACATGGGAGGATGAGAATCTGGTACAAAAGCATCTAGAACTACTCAAGCATTGAGGACAATAATTTTTTTAAGGAGAGGGGCATGTTACCTCCATATAATACTAGTGTGTTCCCCTAATTGTTATTGTTAGTGCAACCCTCTATTGTTATTATTATGCCCATGTTAGAAAATTATATATTACAAAGCAATGGAACCCATAAAATATATTACAGAAATATAAACATATAAAATGCATAAAAAAGAGAGACATAGATATATGTGGTTCACTTCATTTGGGATACATCCATGGAGAAACAACCGATCCTTCTTTTTATATTATCCAACAAAATGAAGAGATACAACCTATAGTAGATCTGTTGTAATTCCCTCTTCTCTCTCAATCTCCTCTCCCTTCCCTGCATAGAATACCCATATACATAGACGCAATACAGTTCCCTCATATATAGTGAGGGGTTTCGTTCTAGGGAAAAAAACCCTAAATTAAACATAACTTCTACTGACACATTTCTGCCTAATGAACGACCTAGATTTACTATGAAATTACAACATTTTACGAGGAAATTTTACATCTATTTTTAGTTTCGGAAGTGCTTCCCCAAATCCCCTGCTGGTGGGGGGGATCTAAATAATCATCCTCACCCCCATGGACCCCGCTCGTGGTGCACATAAATGGGTGTCGTTGTTGCCACAATATGAATTGGGCTCCAATGTGACGATACCTCTAAATAAAGAAGATAGTTAGGCTCCACACCCAACAATCGCCCACTTGCAGACTGATTAGAATAACTACGGATACTTAATTTACTGGAAAATGACTCCACTTTAAACCTAGATATTTCTCATCTTCATCATCATACTTGAAGACCAACTGAAACCGAGTAAAATCTCAGTTTCTCCCTGGTTACAACTTTTGTTAACATATCTGCAGGATTCTGGCTAGTTTGTATCTTTTTGAGCTTCAACTATCTGTCTTCCAACATTAACCGTATGAAATGTTTATTGATATGTATATTTTTAGTCTTGGAATTAAATGTAAAGTTCTTTGCAATATTTATGGCACTCTAGCTGTCACTGTATAACCTACACAACTCTTTCTTCTTACCCAATTCATACATAAACCTTTGTAACCAAATCATTTCTTTACTAGCCTCTGTAGCAACAACATACTCTACTTTAGTCATTGAGAGTGCAACAACACTTTATAGTTTTGAAACCCAACTAACATTTGTTCCACCTATAGAAAACACATACTCTATAGTGCTTCTCCCGTTCTCTCTATCACCCGCCATATCTGCATCAACATATCCCTATAGAGAAATCTTTGAACCACCAAACCATAATGCTTTATTTGTGGTACCTCTCAAATACTTAAGAATCCACTTCACCACCATGCAATGTTCTTTTCCTGGATTGTTCATGTACTTGCTTACAACTCCCACTACATGTGCAATATGAGGCCTAGTGCAGACCATTGCATACATTAACCTTCCAACTGCTGATATGTGTGGAACTTTATACATATAAGCCATTTCTTCTTGAGCCCTGGGGTACACCTCCTTAATTAGTTTGAATTGGCTAGCCAAAGGCATACTAACTGGTTTTGCATTCTGCATATTAAATATTTTCAACACCTTTTCTATGTATTCATTCTGAGACAATGTTAATTTTTGATTCTTCTTGTCTCTAGTTATTCTCATATCAAAGATTTATTTTGCAGCTCCAAATCCTTCGTTGCAAATGAGTTTGCCAATTTTCTTTTGAGCACATTTATTTCCTACATGTTACAACCTGCAACAAGCATGTCATCTACATACAATAACAATATAATATAGTTGACATCATTTTTCTTTTCAAGATAAACACAATGATCAGAGTGACATCTAGTATAACCTTGTTCAAACATAAACATGTCAAATTTTAGATACCACTACCTTGGAGGTTGTTTTAAGCCATACAAGCTCTTCTTCAAATCACCCACTAGTTTCTCCTTCCCTTTAACCTCATATCCTTCTAGTTGCTACATATATATCTCTTCCCCCAAATCCCCATGAAGAAAGTTTGTCTTTACATCTAACTGCTTAGGATGCAAATATTCATCTGCTACTAGACTTAAAATAGTTTTGATTGAAGTCATTTTAACAACAAGAGAAAATATGTCATCAAAATCTATACCCTTTTCCTACGCAAACCCCTTCGCCACAAGTCTAGCTTTATACCTTTTTCTACCTCAATGTTCTTCCTTCAACCTGTAAACCCATTTATTCTGCAATGTCGTTTTACCTGTAGGAAACTTGACTATGTCGCAAGTCTGGTTATGTATTAATGATTCCATCTCTTCTTTCATGTCTTGCTACCACTTCTTCCTGATTTCTACCTGCACTGCTTCTTCATAACATTCTGGTTCACCAGAATTAGTCAAAATAACATAATATAATGAAGCAGAATATTGTTTAGGGGGTCTACTTATCCTGGTACATCTTAGAACACCACTTTCAGGTTTTTGAGGTGCTTATTGCTATTATTGTTTTGGCTATTGATCATTATGATTATCAGGCAACTTCACTTTTTCTATGACCTCATCCATCACTATGTATTCTCTATTTTCTTTTTCCTATTTCTTTTCCTACATCTGATCCTTATAGAAAACATTTTCTTTGAATATGACATCTTTGCTCCTAATTATTTTGTTTTTTTCATAATCATAAAAGATATAAGAAAAATCATTAACACCATATCCGATAAAGGTACGTTTATTTGATTTTTCCTTAAGCTTTGTTCTATTTTCTGTATTAATCTGGACAAAGGCGTCACAACCAAAAGTCTTTAAAAATGAGTAGTTTACCTTTTTACCTGTCCATACCTCCTCTGGAATAACACCATCTAAGGAACTTGAAGGCCTTCTATTTATTAGATAAACAACAATATCTACAACATCTGCCCAAAATTGTAACGGCAATCCTGCATGCAATCCCATGAACCTTGCATGCTCCATGATTGTCATGTTCATGCTTTCTGATGCACCATTTTCTTATGTTGTTCCTGGAACTTATTCTCTCTATGAATTACATTCTCTAAACAATACCTATCAAAATATTTACTGCAATATTCACCTCCATTGTCTGATCTCAGACAGCACAACCTTTTTCCTGTCTTATTTTCAACCAAATATTTCGATTTCTTGAAAGGATAAAATACATTAGATTTATTTTGAATACAATAAATCCAGGTTTTTCTCGTTGCATCATCAATAAAAGTAACATAATAACAAGATCTGCTAAGATATGATACCTGCGTAGGTCCCCATACATCTATATGTAAAATTTCTAAGTTTGCACTCTTCTTTTCTTCCCCAACTCTGAGGAATTTGAATCTCTTCTGTTTTCCATAAACACAATTCTCATAGAATTTTAAATCAACATGCTTCAAGCCTAGAAAAAAAATTCTTGAGTGAACGATCTGCATCCCATTCTCAGTCGTGTGACAGAGCCTATGATTCCACAATGTTGTATCTGCTCCTGTAGAGTTTAAATAATTAATAGAATTAGAAATATCATTGCATAAATATGATGTACCAACCTTTTGTCCTTTTTCTATTACCAAGGCTCCTTTAGTGACCTTGAAGGTTTTATATGTAAAAGTAGTTACACAACCTTCACCTCTCAACTACCCTATTGAAATCAGATTTTTCTTCAGATCGAGAACATGTCTTACCTCCTTCAATAGCCATTGATTTCCATTCTGTTGTTTCATGAAAATTTTTCCCATTCCAATGATTTTACAAGGCTTATCATCACCCAATCGAACCTGTTCAAAATATCATTGAACATAATCATGAAAACACTTCCTATTAGGTGTGGCATGCAATGATGCCCCTGAATCTACTACCGAGTCATCAATAATATTTTCTAATGAAAGAATCAAAGCATCTTGCAACATGTCACCTGTCACATTACCTTCATGATTGTTTTCTTGTTGCACATCTCCTTCTTTTCCCTTCCAAGACTTGCAGTCTTTCTTCAGGTGTCCTTTCTTCCTACATTTCTAGCACATTATACTCAATATAGACTTGGATCTACCTTTCCTTGACTTAATGTGATATCTTGAGCTCTTTCCTCTTTCCATTTTTCTTCTCCTAGTCTCTACAGTCAAATCATTACTTGATGTCTCACCATAGATTTTCCATTACATTTCCTTACTAAGGATTGCACCGACAACATCATCAAACTTTAGAGTACTAGATCTAGAGAAAAAGTTACTAATCACCATAGCTAAACCATTCCATATTTCTAGCAATGAGCATAGAAATAACAAAGCCCTAACTTCATCATCAAAAGCTACCCCTACAAAACTTAACTAATTGGTAACTATATTAAATTCATTTAAATGATCAACAACAGATCCACCTCCTCACATATTCATATTAAATAAATGCTTCATAAGAAATAATTTATTTGAGGCCAAGGGATTTTCATATAGTTTACTGAATGCCAACATTAAACCCTCTCTTTTCGTTTCCTTTGAAATATTAAAGGCTACCGGTGCTGTTAGTAACATCTATATTGTTTAGAGTGCCTTTGTGTCGAGAATATCCCATTCTGTGTCTATCATACTTGTTGACTTCTTTTTCTTTCCTATCAATGGTAGTTAAACATATTTTGGATACACATAATCTTCCATCTGCATCTTCCACAGATGGTAGTTTTGTGCATTAAATGTTTTGACCCTAAACCTACCATCTTCCACCATCGCTTCCACTTGAATGAGGAATCCTTCTCTCTTTCAAGTTTATCAGCCAAATAGACCTTTGACTCTGATACCAATTTTTAGAAAATTACATATTACATAGCAATGGAACACATAAAATATATTGTAAAAATATAAACACATAAAATGAATAAAACAAGAGAAAGACAGATATATGTGGTTCACCCAATTTGGGCTACATCCACAGAGAAACAATCAATCCTTCCTTTTATATTATCAAACAAAATGAAGAGATACAACCTATAGTAGATCTATTGTAATTCCCTATTCCCTCTCAATATCCTCTCTCTTCATCACTCATAATACACATCGACATAGACACAATAAAATTCCCTCATATATAGTGAGGGGTTTCCTTCTAGGAAAAAAAACCCTAAATTAAACATAACTTCTACCGTCATATTTTTGCCAAATGAACACCCTAGGTTGACTATGAAATTACAACATTTTACAATGAATTTTTACATATAATTTTAGCTTTGGGGGCACTGCCCCCGATCCCCTACCAAGTAGGGCCTTCAAATAATCCTCGTCACCCCCCCTGACGACGCACATAAATTGGTGGCATTGCTGCCACAAGACGAATTGGGGTCCAATGTGATGATGACTCTAAATAAGAAAGATAATCAGGCTCCAAACCTAATAGCCCATGTATCCCCCATCTTATTATTGTTGTGCCCCATAAAAGCCCACTATTGTTATTGTTGTACCCTTACATTTTTATTGTTATGTAAGTTATGATTATCTTGTGACCCCTTAGACCCATATATATACCAAGGATCTCTTATCATTTGTATCATCCAAGAATTTTTCATTTATGTAATGTAAATGAGGCTTCCCCCTTGAAGATGATAGATTTGAAGTCGTTAATCTATCTTTTCTTTTTCTTTGTGAGCTCGTTGCCTAAGTGACTTCTTCTAAGATATATTTCATTTCCTCCTGAATCCTCTTTCAAGGTTAAAACTTGCTCTAAAAACCTTACATCAAAATAAAAAGGCATAAAAGAAATCCTTATTTATAATTACTCAAAAACAAATAAAACAATGATACTCACATTGTAAATATTTCCTCTCTTTGAAAAAGAAAGAAAAATATTTGAAAGAGTTTTTCTAAAATAAATTTGAGAGAATCTCAAGCTCGACTTCCCGTTACTTATATAATGAAGCAAAAGAAGAAAATATAAATTTAAGAAAACATAAATGGAATTGGTTTCTATTTCAATTCATTTTCTCCAAAATCATTGATAGTACTCATAAGTCTATCCATTACATTTTCTTCATCCACTTCCATAGTTTGGACCCTTATTAATTAGTTTTTCCCCTTTCCATATGAGAGAAATTGGTCTTCTTGATACATTTAGATTGGGATGATTATAAAGGGAATGGACTTGATCCATTAAATTACTCTATTTTGGTTTATTACTCTTAACATTTTGTTCACTTACAAACATGAACTCTAGCTCTTAAAGGTAGGGTAGAGGTCAAGGATAAGGAAACACACATCCAAGTTTATGGGTATAGGAAGGAAAAAAAGAATTCATTTTTTGTCAACTTTAATGCATAATCTAATAAATTAAAAAAAATAACCACCACAAACCATTTGTACTTAGGTCTCCTAATGCAACTTGTTTTCCTCATGTTTAGCAAAATAATGCCATGATGCTACTAGGCCTCATCCCAAGATTCAAAAGATCCCTGTTCAACCACATGTTGAAAAGGCATGTAATGAGAGAAATGGTGGAATCTAGTTCCCAACCCATCTCCTACTGAAATTAAAGATTTGTAAATCGATCCCAACACCCCCATGCATAATCTTTATACCACTCACAATCTCCTACCACACATTCACCCACTTCATCTTCCTATGAATTCAACCAAATTCCAAGTTCCCATAATGCAATTGTTCATTCTACAAACCATCATGTTGGTCATGTTAATACATTTTCCACAAAAATTATTAATATTAAACAATATACTTTCAATTCCACTGAATTTGAAACAATATATGCAAACCCTATCAACTACAATTTTGATAACACCCCCCCTGAGATTTCCCATTGATATTGTTAGCACTCCATAGTTTCTTAAGGTTGTAAAAGAAATTGCGAATGTAACCACAAAACCACTTTTAAGTTTAGAAGCTAGCCTGTCTAAACTTAGAGAAGGGTCCCTCTGTCATATTTAGCTTTGTTTGTTATGGGATCTTAGGCTTCTAAATGGTTTGGTTGGAACAATAGGGAAAGCCATTACGAAATGGAGTCAACGGGGCTCAAAGTGATTAATTTGCAGAAATATCAAGCTTAAGTGTAATAGGGCAAGGTAAATCATGCTACTAGATATTTGAAATTTGTGAAATGGAGGAGGAAGAATAGATAAAGATCCACTTTAAATATAGAGAATTGTTATCTGAATTCTATATTTAAATTTTAAAGGAAAACATTGATATTTCTTTAAGCCAGCACAAAGTGTATTGAAACAAATTCTGAACTTGTTCTTCTTAAAAACAATAAAGAATTGAATGACATATGAAAACAGAAGAAAAAACAAGGTTACAATAAGACGAAATTCACCACACTACTATGACACATGAATCATGTAAACAAATTTCTTGTTAATGCAAATGGCCACTTAAACTCAGTGAACAACTTTACAATGAATGGTAGTCTCTTTGAGTACAAATCCCAAAATCTATTACTTCAAATTATGAGGTATTTATACAAATTGTAACAAAATATCTTGATTGTAAATATCAAGATTTATTATAAATATCTAAATATCGTGTTACAAAAATATAACTAAAATATAGGACATATAAACAAGTCAATCTGCTAGCAGTATATTGGGGTCATCTAGTGATAAGGAACAACAAGTCAAATTTGATGAGGTGGCATCCAAGTTACTAAATGTCGATGAGCTTTTTCCTGATGAAATTCTGAAAAATAGGGTTCAGTGATCCCCTTGAATATCTCAATCCATGATATAGGTACAAAACATGAGAGAACTTTTTGTAGATGAGGATGTTACCAATAAAATACTCTTTTACTTTTTGAAAATTCATTCCCACATGTTTGAAAATCCTATTTGAATACAATCACTTAAGACAGGAAAATTATGGAAAATTTTCCATTTAAGATTCATTCGAATAATCCCAAACCATAATAGTTGTTAGGAACATGAGAGAGGTGGTTTTAAATGGATCCCTTCTAGAAAGAAACCTCTTTTGGTTTTGAAAAACGTGTTTTTGTTTGTTTCGAAACAATGCTCGAAATTACTATGTTGTATAGGAAAAAACATAGTTTTAACTGACCATTTTTCCAACTCGGTGTTGACTTTAATTGCCAACGTTGACTATTAATCTTGCAGGAGTGGAATGAAATGTATAGATTACTTGGATGTGGGAGGTGACATGGAGGAAGGGGATGATTTGGGGGCACATGGTTCGCAGAAATAATTGACGTATAAATGTGGAAGGGAGGTGCAGGAAAGCGGATTTTGGGGGAGGTCACAGGGGTAAATGGTTTTAGGTCAGGGGGTGAGAAATGGTGGAGAGGATTCCACATTGAAAAAGTGGAAAATGGGGAACCCTCTTTTCAAAAACCCTCCATTATTAACTATCAAAGGGGATGGGACGAAATGTACGTGGTCACTCGTCATTGATCAGGGGGTTTGAATCATGGTCGTTGTTTCTTGCACACTAGTTATTACAAATGACAAAAGTGTAGCATCCAACCATAAATTTATTACAACTTATGCTAATCATGATTAAATGATGCTATTAATTAATTAAACATACTTAATTAACCTTTATTGATACATTTTTACTTGCAAGTATACTTTTGATTTTTTTCAAGGGTTTCATTTTTCTTTTTCTATTTTTTTTGGAAATAATTTGAATAATAAAACATTATTTCTAATCTCATCATATGAAAATAAACAAACAATTATCAATTGATCCTATGAATCGCAGGACCATAACAGAGAAATTAACTCTACATCTATACTTTCTTCCTATAGAGAGTATGACAAAAGGAAACAACGTATTGCATAACGCCTATCATTTCCATGGAGATATTCTTATTTGTAGCTAGAAACAATTCATATTCTTTATCATTGTTATCCATGAAAACACTTCTTAATCGTCTCAAATGATATCATCAAGCTTTTGGTCAGAAAAAAACTATTTTTAAGGCCTTTTGATACTACAACACACCTTATCTTCTTGCATAGAGCGTTAAAGCACTATTTTTAGTGCAGTAACCCATGTTACCATAGCCAGTAGTGCACTCTCTCTTCACAAAACCTATGTTACTATACTTTCACACAACCATGAGAAACAAATGTGAGTTAGCTAACTGTGACACCCTATTTCACCTAAATAAACTCTAAAAAGGTGGAATTAGATCACCTAAAACTCATTTATAGATGTTTCCTATTTGAAAAAAGCTAATAAAGTGGAATAAAGTAATAAAGATAAGGAAACATCATCCACCCTATTAATTTTTCCCAAATTACACTAAAGAAAGACTAATATTCTTCATATGCTCATTCATACCTATAAATTGAAGGCTAGGCCTCTGTGAATGGGATCGAAACTCTTGTATTGTTACACTCTCAAATTTCACTGGTGAGAGACAATGTTTGGAGCTAGGAGCTAGAGGAGGTCATGTTGCAACTGACATTGGATGTAATACTTCTCTTGTTTACTTAATATATATCTAATATACTTACTTTCATACTATTATTGATTTTGTATGCATCTTGTACTTGTCTAATGATGGTTTGAAAGGTGGCCTTTTATTGATTTATTCAATGATGTATAATTGCTCATTTATGAGTGTTCTGGATTGTTATTATTATTATTCTATGAAAGTTATGTTTGTTCTCTTTCTGTGTGTAATTTGTCTTTGGTGATAGTTGGAACTCCTCCCACCTAGATTGATCGCTTCGGCTAATGTACATGGAAGGATAAATAGGCTATTCTTCACTCTTGTTTTTTCAATTCTATATTATTATTACATTCTTGAATGGGTTTAACCATATAATAGTAGATTCCTTAATCTGTCTAGCTTAGGTTTCTAGGAAAACCTGAGAGGGTTTCTTGTTTGTCCAACTGAGTATAAATCCCTATAGTGGAATTGGAGACTGTTTGGGGAGCATATGTCTTCCTAGTTATGTTTTTGAATACTATATTCTCAATATCTAGTCTTGGAAATGTTTAATTCCTATCATTTGTCTATTTTCATGTTAGTTTAACTAATCTTAGTCTTTATTTGGACCTGAATTACTATTTTTCTTAGCAAATCCACTGTAACACACCTTCTTAGTTCATTCTAGTGCATTATAATGCACATTACTCTTGTGAAAAGTGTGTTACCTATTATTATAATGCTCTATTTGGAGTGGAAACCTATGGTGTTGTCTTGAACATTTTCTTTTCATCCTGTTTATGGATGTCACTATTTACGCTTTACTTTTCTGTTAGTCCTTGACTCTATAATAGATCAGACTTTGATTTTTATAGTTACATCAATTATTTTCTTTAGAAAAGATATCTTAGTTGCATCATTAAAAGAAAAAGGAAAAAATGATTTATGTTCATTTAGCTTGTTTGTTCAGTTTGATAATGAGAATTTAATTCAAGTTTGAATGTATACATTTATTTCTAGGTGTTAGAATCTGCATTTAGATTGTTAATTTTGGAAATAGATTATATGGTAACATTTCCATCTCTGCAATTACTTTAGGTTTTATTTCATTATATTCACATCGTTGCATCAAATCAATGAAAGAAGGACACATTGTATGTTTCACATATAGAGTTGACACCTCTTAAGTTTTTATGAACCTTGGGTTGATACTTTAGGTCGATAAACTTAAGAGTTTCAACATTGTTCTTACAATAATGGGGCTCATCAAAGAGCTTGATGAATATGAATTTCTCTCACTTTATGATATATTTTGTGTTTCTTCCAATGGCTCTTAGGAGACATACTACTTTAAGCACCCTACTCTCTTGGATGAGGAAGATTCTCCCCCTCATATACCGAGGCATGGGAGGGTGCAAAAAAATGCATCCTCTTCATCCTTACTAAATACAACTCAGGCACCTTCTATACTTGATCATGGAAAGGATCATGTGGAACATTATCATCCATTATATTAGAGTGATGATCATCATCACTCTACCAATAGTTGATTTTCCATAATTCTTATCAGAGGATGTGGTCATCTAAAGCCCCTCCCTTGAACTACCTTCACCAAAAACAATCTTCATGTCTGATGAAGATATTTTGGAGACCCTAAATGCACTTGATTATCCATGGGATCCAAGCCTCAACAAAAACTTATTGTTACACTAATATGTCCTTGTAGAATTACTTTCTCATAAAATAAATTTCAAAAGCATACATCTGCATGATTTGAGTCAAGTCTCATGATTCCATACGTCAAAACCCTTCCAAAGAAATTAGTAAGTTACATTTAAAAGAAAACAAGTGATAAAACTAGTCATAAACTGATTTCCACTAGAAAACCACATTTTAGTTTAATATAGGTTCTTGGTTTAGGTTGTGCAATTCAAATCCCCAAGGCTAAAAAACTAAACTAGAGTCATTAAATAGTGAAAATCATGTTACACTCTTATCTACTAGGACCTATCCCATAACAAGGGATCTAACTACAAGACAATATCTTAGTGTATGATAAGGTACCCAACCTTTATGTGCATTTCAATGGAAATTTTCTATCCTGGAGATTTCTTCGATAATTTTGGAGTTGAGTCATAGACTTAGGTATTGTTCCCACATAGCATGTTTTCTATGACCACATCCCCCCAGAAATGAATATCATTTGAGGTAAATATTAGTGGCCACATTCTTAGGGAAGCATACAGAAGGTGCCTGGGCAAGCTGCCCTAGTACCTGAGACAGATGGACGTACTCCATCTTTGGTTTTATCGAAGGGAAATCATCATAATTAGAGTGCTTGGCCCCTTATTACTGAGGTTTGAACAAAGCTCAAGAGTAATCATAATTATCTCTTTCCAAATTGGGTTCTTCTTATTGTCCTTCAAGATTAAATTCCATAACCAGCTAGTTGTGACTATTGGAAAAAGCTTGACTACTTGTTGATCTCATACACTTTTTTCACTTTTTTAGTTATGTATTGTTTTGTTATCACACCTATATATACACCACTTAATTAAAAATTTGTGAAAAGTATATTATTCATCATGGGTGCTACGATACTGTATTGTGAATATCGAATATTGCAAGGGATTCCTCTACTTCTTGTAGAAGGATTTACGAGTGAATCATATTCCCTCTCTATTCAAGGGATTCAGTCTCTAGTTTCGAAATCTGAATCAAACTGTACTCAATGAGAGTATGTTTTACCCAAGGAGCCTTTTACTGAAGGTATTGTACTTCCTTATAATTCTAGTATTATTGATACTCTTAGGCTTGTCTTGATTCAGGTGACACACTTACTTATAATGTCTTCGGTAATTTCCCCTTTAAACATCATGATGACTAATTATGAGTCATCGTATTTCGTGGACACCATTTCTCCACCTCCATACAACCCACCTATATCAAATTCTACTCCTTTTGTTGGTTATGCTATTGTTCAATCTATTTCTAAACCAAGAACCCAAACTACACCAATGTTGGGTGGTGTTCTACAATTTCTTCCCTCCACCACCCCAACTCATTTTGTGTCATCTCTTGGACCTATGGCCCTCACCCCATTGGGTGTTATCTATTCACTAACATTGAACAATCCTTTTGGTTGGAACCCTCTACTAAGTACAACCCCCTTTTCATTATAGGGCATGAGGAAATATTTCAGGAACTTATCTTCCTGTTGGGGTCATTCTTGCACCCATACAATTTTTGGTAAAACAAGATCTATCTTTTATTGATTCCTTTCCTATCAGTTGTTATCCCATTGGTGGTGGTCCCACACCTAATTTGTCTTATGTAGTCAAAGGTGTTCCAGTATGTATCTCCTTGGGGCCTATTATAGCACCATTTACCACCCTTGGTAGATGTTACGCTCTCTGGTATGGCCTAGGGCAACCCTTCCCTTCTATACTTGGCCCAAATTCTACAAAATAATGTTTTAAATTGCACGCCCGATTTTTCCCTATATAAAGTGTATGTACAGGTGGGTTAGTCTATACACAACATACATATATGTGTTAAAACATTAAAAACTATATAATCTCCTTTACTTCGCACATAGTTTATGGGTTTTACCTATTACTCATCTACTATAGCCCATGGTCCAATTGTTTACCAACTGAAAACACTAATTTAGATAAGTATAAATAAACCTCAATGGGAAGGTCTAAGGGAGGATAAAAGATTAGATACTGATATTATAGTTGATTACATCCATGATTAAGTCTGAAGAAATCCATGTGCCTTCTGCACTCCCAAGTCATAGGAAACTTCTATTTCCTTCTTGAGGTTTCCATCGTCTCTTCATGACATCCTTGTGTATACTTATGGAGAAGGATTGCTAAGGCCTGGGCAGGATGGATCCGAAGGACCGTTTCACTTGGAGCCAATGGATGACATAGGTTGTAGTTGTTCCGTATTTTCTTTATCTTACATCAATAAATATGCGTTGTCTTGTTCTTGATGATTATGGTCTTTATGAATTAATATATGTTATGATTTTCTTATAAAATCACACATTAATTCTTATTTTGTTATATTCTTATACGACCTAACACTTACATCATGAGCATGATTTCTATTACTACTATTGTATATGCTTTTATTGAATGAGTTTCAAGTTTTAAGGCATTGGAAGAGGTAGAGGGTTTGGACTCTACATGAACGACCTCAAGCATAGAACCTTCAGGTAATAACTCTTCTTCCTACTTCAGTAGTTTAAGTGTTAGGAATGCTTGTTTGTTTGTCTCGTTATGATGTATTCCCTCCTCTCTATCAGGGTTCTCAACCCAGGACCCTATGGTGATTTTACCCGTAATAGAATTTGTGGCTCTATTGCGGAAAGCATTCATGTTTTTTGTAAATTGGGTTTTGTATTCTTGATCAGGACCCGTCTAATTGATTTATTTCTTTTATAGTGTTTGTGACCTGTTTGCTTCCTAAGCATCAAGTATGATCTTTTGGATGAGGCCTACATTTTTTGTTTTTCTTGATTGAGCTGTATATATGCATTTCTCAGACACTAGAGTAGCGTATGTATGCTAGTTTCTTCAAATATATTCACGTATATGCAAGTTTCATCTGTTTTAGTCATGTATACATGCTCGTGTGTCTTTACACAGTTTCATATACCTTATTTTGAATTAATTTTTCAAAATATTTGGCCTAATTAAGATTCTTGCCTGGTGGTTTTTTCTATTTTATGGTCATTCACTATTAGTGAAGCTCTTCTTTCTTGCAATTTTTCAGTTTCTAATCTTCCTCTTGTTGAAAAACCTCATCAACCTAGGGTTTGATCTTTGTGTAAATTTTTAGTTTGGGCTTTGGGTTCAAGGCTTCTTGTGGAAGTTCTTAGTTGTTCTGACTTTGTGGAACAAGAAACTTGTTGCAGTTTTGTTTATAACCTAATTTGCACATTTCTTTGCTTTGCTTTCTTTTTTCAGGTGACCTATTTTGTTTTCCATGGTTTTTGAGTACCTCTTTGGCAAATTTGAAAGTAGTTTTTGAAGTTCTTTGGATTTTTCCGAAGTCCTTTATACTATTGTTCAGATCAATCTATGCAAGTATGTATTCCATTGTCATTTCAAGTGTGGTTATATTAATGATGTGCATAAATTGTGAATTTTGGGACTCTTTATGCTTGTTTCTGGTCTTTGAATTTTAGTAGTCTTGGTGTTCTCAAAAACGTCTTTGGATTAAAAAAAAAAGAAAAAAAAGACAAAAACATAGTTCTTGCTTTCTTTTTCTTTTCAGTTTTGTTTTTCATTTATTCATTGTTTTTTAGCAATTGTGAACTTTTTTCAATTGGTTTTGCTTGGTTTCAAAGGAATCTTTTCATTGAATTTGTGCCCTCCTTGTAGTCAAGTTGGCCTATTTTTCTACTGAAGCAACACATTTTCTTCTTGTATGAGCATCCATGCACCATCATTATAGTTTGTATTAAGATATTTTTCACTGCAGGCATTTTATTTTCGTTAGATTTTGAGTGTGTGGAGTATATTTTCTAAAAAAAGGAAAAATTTATTGTACAAGTTTATCTGTAGAATCTTATAGAAATCCCTTTTCATCGAAGAAAAAAAGTTTCACTTTCATATAGCTAAGTTCATATTGATTTCTTTTGTGTGAAAAAACCTAAGTTTCACTGTCATTTTATCCGTGACCTGAAGAACAACCCCTTAAAAGAAAGCACTTAATTAAAAAGAACTAGAGCATTTTTTGATTTTTCATTAATTACATCAACAAGTCTAGCTCTTTAGGACCTTGGAATAGGTGAGTGGAGATTTGACTCTCCAGGACCACTCAAACTGTTAAACATAGATGTTGAATAAAGAGTGAAACCCAATGTTCTTATATAGACCAGGAAAGCTTTGTGCCTCAAATTCAAGCATGAGGGATACTGAAAAGTTGGAAAGATAGATACTCCCTCTCATACATGTTTGATACCATCTCGAGACTGTTCCTCCTCGCTTTTGATACAAACTGGTGTCCATAGTTTCTATTCCTAGGGACAACATCGGTCGTTGTGGAGGGGAATCCAATCGCACTTGGGGAAGATGTTGCATCATGTTAATTAGAACTTCTGGAGGGAATCCTAGCAAAGCTTGGGTTCGTGTACCAATAAAGGATTTTGTCTGGGGATTAGCGTAATTGTTTCTGTTACCCACACTGATAGGCTTGGGCCATAATTATCCCAAACTATCTTTGGAAGTTCCCTCACCTCATTTTCTTGTATTTTGGTGTGTAGTCCTCATCACTTGGAGTGAAAATACTTGAAAATTGCTTGATTGGTTGCACCTTTAGGCACTTTATAGTCGAGTGTTGTTTGTATTTAGTTGGCTTTAGGTGGATTTTCTTGTCACTGTTGGACCTTAGATTCTAAGTTACTAGCCTACCACTCCATCAATCTTGAAAGACTTTTGATATTTCTTTTTCAAAGTTTTGGAGTTGCCTCCTTAAGGGAAAAGGTTATGATTATGCATCTCTCCTTCTTGGAAAGTCATTTGTACATTCCCGTAAGGGAGGGATCTGCAAATAAGTTGGGTACGGAAAATATTCCTATGGGGGCCAACCAAGGTACCCTTCCAAAAGAGGATCCTTGTGGTTTTCCTTTCTTTGGAAATGTTGGTACCCCCTTGATGGAAACTTCGAATATTCTAGGATTCAATGTTGGACTACCAGTTTGGTTGTGGTCCACTCCGAATATTCCATATGTTCTTGAAGCTTATTTGATGAATGCTTTATTTCAAGGGCATCAGATGGTTGTTAATTATTCATCTTCTTCAAAAGAGAAATCTACGATTCATCTTTCTCCTCCCTCTGGTAATAAGACATCTAAAAAGAAGATAAAGAGGAAGAAGAAGAATAGTACTATCCATAATTCATCACCAACCACTGGAAGTCATGTTGGAGATGAGCTTTCAGCCCTTGCAAGTCATGTTGGGGGCATAATTTGTTGGAAATAATACTGAGAGGGGGGTGAATCAGTATTATTACATTAATAAAAATTTTCATTTCCAAACTATGATTCATATATGCTACTTTCACAACTTCTTATGATTAAGTTAATTGATCTTCAATGAGTGCATTAGAAAATTATCAACCATATTATCAGTTAACATATGCAATAACATAGAATAGATCATCACACATAAGGCACACACATGAACACCATGATATAAGGTGGAAACCCAATGCGGGAGAAAACCACCTGCTGCAAGTCATCTCAATATTCTTCTTAATAATAAAATCCTTTAACAATATTTGTACTGGTGCAGTCTTATACCAGTATGGGAGCTACAACCCCCTTTGCTCTTGTACTAGCCGATCCATTTACTAGTACGCAGGTTGCTACCTACTACAATGCTCCAAAGATTTCCTTTAGCTCTTGTACTAGCTTAGATATTAGTACGTAGGTACTGACCTACAATCTTCTCTCCTCGAGGTACCACATTTCATAAATTTTCAGACTGGATACACTGAAGCACAACACATAATCTCAAAGGCCACGTTTCATCCAATTTTCATACTGGACCCAACAACAACTTTGAAGCACATAATCAAACAATCCTCTGAGTCATCCAATCACCAGATCCATACACATACAATGATATTATGAGAGTTATCAACTAGATCTAGTACATAAAGATAAGTCATTAATCATGCTGCCATCTGAACTCAATACCAGTAACCAAACATCAGTTACGCACCCAAAACCCTGCAGAATAGTTAAAACAAATTTCAAGAAAGGACCACAACTTCACTGGTGTAGATATGCGGATATCCGCACTTCCACTACTCCGAGCCTGCGGATCTCTGCACCTGCGCCTTCTGTGGCACCGTGCACCTCCGCAGTTGCGCCTTCTGCGGCACCGCGCACCTCCGCAGCTGCGCCTCCTGTGGCGCCGCGCACCTTCGCGGTTGCGCCTCCTGTAGCTCCGCGCACCTCCGCAGCTGCGCCTCCTGTGGTGCCGCAGATCTCCGCACCTGCACCTCCTGTTGCGCCGTGGACCTCCGCACCTGCGCCTTCTATGGCACCGCGCACCGCCGCAGTTGCAGCGCTTTTGGTAGTGCGTATCTGCGCACCTACAACGCTTCTGTGCCTGCGTATCTCCGCACTTTTCTTTCACTGGACCTACGTGCCTCCAGGTATAGATAATTTCAAGACTTCAAGAATAACCCAGACTGTCAGATCTATAGATCTGATCATGCGCTGAAGTGATCTCAACCTATCAGTAGATTCGCCTCATTTAGATCTAGACATTACTCCCAAGAGATTCATAGTATTTTAGGTCTAGCTCACATCAGTCGTTCAACCCAAAGCATACTCAAGCCAAATGATCTCCTTTGCTTTATATAAGCAAGCTCTTCCTAAAATCATGGATCAATACCATAGATAACCAAGACAAGGGGCCTAAAAACATGGGGCTCAATAATAATAAAATAAAGAAATACCACGGGCCAAAACCATAGAATCAAGAATGGTGGGCTAAATAACACGAGCCAAACATAAGAAACCCCATGAGAGCGCGCTTTACTGCCTTGAAGTGTGTGCACTGGGGGTCCGCACCTTCTGAATGGGTAACCTCCGGGTATGACCACACCTCTTGAATGGGTAACCTACGGGTCCGCACCTTTTGAACCATTCACCTGCGAGCCTCTTAATTTCCATCATTTTGAGAGCCTGAACAGACCATTTCCACTTGAGTGATTTGCCATCAAGTACAACACCTGTATCATAGAGCCATACCAGAATCATAATGCCAACAATATCCCCCTTTGGACTTGATGGCAAATCTTGCTTGTTAACTGTCATCTGATCCAAGTATTCTGTCATATCTAATTTTTCTTCTGTGGATTCATATGAATGTATATAAGTGAGATGATCTTCTATGAGAGGGTTGCCATCAAGTACAACACATGCATCATAATGCCAACAATCACCCCCTTTTGACTTGATGGCAACAACACCAAATCACTCTCCCCCTTTAACATCAAGGGCAAAGGGTTATGCTCCCCCTAAGAACATGCTCTCCTTGACTATAAACCAGATTTGCTGAAGTCTCTGAATGAACTCCCCCTTTGTATATACCATGGTGCTCCAATCTGATAATGCTCTTTCTGAGAACAAGCTGAGATGTCTGCTTTTCTATATAGTGTTGTTCATGCTCAAGCTCCCCCTGACTGCAAAAAGATGTTCTACAAGAAGAACATGACTCTATATATCATAAATGACTTTCCTATCACCAAAAGACTCAATACATACATCCATCACCCATCATAATCGTGATACAGCAAAATTTTACATATGATAACATCATTCATCCCAGGCATAGTGGGGAAACCAACATAGGTCGTTACATGACCTGAAGAGATGACTACAATAGAGACACACTATTACTTTATGAGAAAAGACCAATCACCTAAGACAAATATCAGTAACAACACTGTATGATCTTCTTCATAGTATCTGTCAACAACAACTAGACCAGCAGCTTGCATGAATCATCAATGTATGTCCTCATCAACTCATCCTTTTGAATCATTCACATTCTCACATATGAGAGAAATACCATATCATCAATTCGGAACATATACAAAACAACCTGTCATCATATAGGTAGGAACTCATCATCATGCAACTTTGAATAATCATCCATGTATCTAGCCAACAATCCTCATCCATATATGTGCCAAGAACAATAAAGACTTCATGCAAGCACCATTAGAGAATCAACCACAAATCTCATCCAAGAACCATGTGAACAACTCATAACCATAGCAAGATGAATCATAAGCATCGTCACCAAGGACCATAATGCCAACAATGCATTAAGAACATATGCTCCCCCTAAACTGTGCCATCTGTCAGATCATATCAGTAAGAAATTTCAGCCAATAAAATCTTTAAGACAGGTACGCATTTTCTAATTATATGGCCTGCGTGGCTCCGCACTTCACCCACTGTTCCTCTGTGTATCCACGCACCCGACTTTCTGTCTTCCTGCGTATACCCGCAGAGAGACTTTTACTACAGCGCGTACCCATGCACCTACAGCTTCTGAAACGTCGCGTATTTTCCCTGTGAATGATCTGCATACCTTTGATTAGAACCCAATTAACAGTCTTCTTCTATGCCACTGACAGTCAGATTCCCAGATCTGATCTTGTGCTCGAGAGATCATACTTCATAGATTCACTTCCAACTTCAATTTCCCTACTGGCTTTCTTCAAACAATCATATACGTGATTGTGCAGTATCCAACTCGCGTATATACGCGATGTTCCTTTATGGAGTTTGAATATGATATTCAGGACACTGAAGTTCAATACTTTCAGCTCCCCCTGAGTCTGTTATGTCTGTGTTGTGCTGAGTATCCTGTGTTGTGCCACATATTTCCTTCTTCTTCCATACCTTCAAGCATGTTGATGATCTCTTCTTATCATGAACGTTGTTCCTGCAAACATTTTCTCTATGTCCAACCTTGTTACATGCATAGCATCTTATATGTTTCATATTCTTCCTGTAGCAATTAGCAGCTTTGTGACCATACATATTGCAAGCAAAACAATATCCATTAAAGTACCTTGAATGTGATGATATTTTTGCATGATGATCTTCAACCCTTCTTCTTCTGCATCTAGCTGCAACATGTCCAAGATTATGACATACATAACATTCAACATTATTCATAGGAGGAGTAAAAGATTTTCTATGAAGAATTTCTTTCCTTGATTGTTGATGGAGTTGACCTCTCATCTCCTTGTTGATCATTTTAGATTTCTCTTTAGAGTTCCTTACTTCACCTTGTGAACTAGATTCACCTTTAACCGATTCATGGAAACCAAGTCCAGTCTTGATAGTAGGAGACCTTTGACTACTAAGAATATCATCCAAGACTTTAGTACTATCTTGAAATCGTAATAGTTTATCCTTTTCTTCTAATTTACCTTTCAAGATATTTACCTCAACTTGATGTTGCTCTTCCTTTTCAAGATACTGCTTCTTCACGTTCTCTTCAGCATTTCTTTCTTCTTCCAAATGATTTCTTAGATTGAGAATCTCCTTTCCTTGTTCTTCATTCACATCCTGCAGCATTTGACGAACTCTGGAGACACATTCCAGCTGTGCTTCTAAACTGATGACTTCGTTTTCCTGTTTTTCAATAGCTTCGAGTAGATCTTTATTCTGCTTCTTTGATCCTTCAAGATCTTCTTTTAGCGAGTGGATCGTGGTTTCAAGACTTTCATAGTAACTGGATCTATCTCTGATTTTCTTGTAGCTTGTGTCTCTTTCATTGACTTCATCTCTCAATGATGTTACTTCATCCTGCAACTTTTACCTTGTTTCCTTCTTCTAGCTGGGTTTTCAGAAACTTTTGATATTTGACTTTGAATAACTCTCTTACCTTGTTTCCTTCTTCTAGCTGGGCTTTTAATTTGGTAGCTTCTTCCTTGAAGTCACATTCCCTTTTGTTCAATAGATCTTGTTGATATCTGATTATGTCTGAAAGCCTTTTAAGTTCTGCCTCTATTTGATATCTTACTTGTTCACCCATAAGAGCAAGTTCAGTTGTTTCGATATCGCTTTCATATCTTTCATATGGAAAGATAGCTGGAGCATCAGAGGATAGAAAATTCATACCTGATAGTTCATCTTCATCTAATTCTGAATCTGAAGAGCTTCTTATGCCTAATCCCCAATCGATTCTTCCACTGTCATAGTTCTTCTAATATGTCTTCTTCTTCTTTGGTGCTTTCTTCTTAAGCTTCTTTCCCATTGTTCCACGGATCTCCTTTAAGCAATCAAGCTTCTACCAAAGGACCTGCTCTGATACCAATTGTTGGAAATAATACTGAGAGGGGGGGTGAATCAGT